>JAJJMA010045043.1:0-12509 GCA_023529015.1 Papaver nudicaule
TAAGTTACGGCTTTGGAGTATACATTAAAGCAGTCGTAAATTGACTTACGATTGTTAAGTGAAAATAATACAGGACGTAGACACAGTTAAGGCCGGGAGTTACCTATCTACGGCTCCAAGACAAATACTTCACCTAAATCTAAGTTACGGCTACTCTCAAATGACTTACGGCTTGTGTCAGAAGCCGTACATGGTACAATAATTCTACTGAACTTGACTTACGACTACTTTCTCATGACTTACGGCTTGTGTCAGAAGCCGTACATGGTACAATAATTCTACTGAACTTGAGTTACGGCTGAAAGTTCTTCATGTGCCAGCCGTAACTGAGTGGTTACGACTTGCTTATACAGCCGTAGGTTGTTCTGGTTCACGATTTTTGATTTTATTTATGTGAATGTGACCTAGTTTAAGCATGAATATCAGATATAACGAGTGGGTTTCGACTCTTACCTTTGGTACTCCATTGTTCCAGTGGTGTTAATTGATTCCATTGATGAAAGAAAAAAAGAGTGGGAGAATTTTTTTTGTTAGGAAAGTGGTTTTTTAAAAAAGAGGATGAAGGAGAGAAATGATTTTAGTGTTTTGATTTTTTTGGTGTAGTGTAGAGAGTGAGGTATTTATGTTTTGTATTAGGGTGAGGGCAAATTAGTAACAAAATTGTCTCAAGGGTCACTTAGACATTTCACCAAGAAAAAACACCTCTTATAAACCCACACCGGATAATTGAAGTAATTTGGGAGGGGCTTCAGTTTTCTGTAGCCCCTATATCAGCGCTCTTATTTTTTCTCATATATCCAAACAGCATTCACATTACGAAATAAAATTTTAACTTGGTAGACAATTATTATCCGATTTTTTTGGGGGCTATGATGATTTAATGGGGGCTGTGGTCCTCCAAAAGTCGTCACACTAAAAAGCAATAACCATGACGATTTTTATAAGTCGTCACAGTTATATAGGGACAACCATGACGACTTTTTGAGGAGCACAGTCCCCATTAAATTACCGTAGCCCCCAAAAAAACCAGGAATTATTAGTCCAACTTAAAAACATGTTTAAAGCCCTTTCCCATTTTGTTTAAAAAAGTTAAAAGTAACTGGCTATACAGTGAATGCACTCAAAAAGTGTTGTAGCCCTTGTTTGGGGTAACAGGCTAGCAGCAACAGCAGCTCCAAGACCACCACAATCAAAACCTTGCTCCAAAACTTCACTCCTTTGCCCTAGAGAGGAAAGAAATAACTCATGCTCATAAAATCCGGCAAAGAATCAGGCTTCACAAGGATAAGAATAAACCACTGATATGAACTTGAAAAGAAACATAAAAATTACATCAACATGACATCAAATTCTGCCAAGAAAGTTGAAATAATCAGAGTAATCACCTGGTGATATATGAGTCATCGATTGTATTGACAATTATCTGATCACCCACTTCAATGAATGGTGGTGCCTGTACAATTTGGTAAACACACAAGCAAAACACAAATTAAATTTCAGATGCATATAGCTGTTTAAAGATACTTAACAAACTTGGAGTTACAGGAACTTTAGACGGGAAGGCATTAAACTGCAAGAAATAACTTTTCCTCTCTTTTATCTGTATCTTTTTATCCTTATGTCTTTCATTCCCTTAAAAGGTCAAGAAAGAGAGATGCTGTATAAATAAGTTGAAGAGTTGAAAACGTTACAACCTGCCATATCTACAAACTATAGTGCAATTGATCATGCGGATTCTGCCCACTTTACCCTAGGTTTACCAGTCCTTTCAAGATCCCTACCTCCATATAGAAAATATATACGAATAAAGTCGATACATTTTTGAATTGGATCTGGATCGCTCAACCGTTTAAGATCATTGAGTTGTAAATGGGAATGTCATAAGCCATTAGTATGATACTAAATTCCTCCATATACCTGACCAATGCTGTAGAAATCTCTCCTGGATATCTTTAGATAGTACCATAATATGTAATTGATCAATTAGGAAACAACTCAAGAGAGAAAGGATTCTGCGAGTAAGTAACTTGTAACAGAAATTACAACTATAGTTCATTTTTTGTAGTATTAAGCTTTCAGACTTACTTGCACCATAAGACCATTTTCCAGCAAAACTCTTCTGTACCTGTGCATTTCATCCAATTTGAACAGAAGAAAATTCAAATGTCACAAGCAGTATCAGAACAAAAATCAAGTGGAACAAAACGATTATGCGACTAAAAACAATCAAGAGGTTACTACTAACAATCACTTTATTATATTGAAACCCTTACACTGGTGAGTGTCTTGATACCTGCCAAACTAATCAAGTATTTGGTTTATTACCAGGTTCATGTGGCAGGTCTAATAATTCAGTAAAGTTAAGAGCTTTCTAATGGTAAGCATGGTAAGTGGTTATTGTTTTACACATAAAACAGAAAAAGTCTTGAGATGTATGTAGTTTGAATTCAGACCCCAAAATAACGATCTTCAAGACTTTACTGCGAGTACCCAACCTCTAATTGGTAAAGTATATCAACCTATTGGAAAGGCAGTAAAGCTATATAGAGAATGAGAAATAGACAAAACAGTCCACTTCTGAAAATGAAACATACTGAGGTGTGGCAGTCAGCCCCTTCATCTTTCCTTTTGCTTCAGCAACAGTGCATGTCACCCGTGGTGGAATAGTTGCAGACATCACTTTACCATCATACAATTGCAAGCTGACTTTCATGTCCTCTGTGTAATCCATGAGATTCATTCTTCTCATTAAAAGAGTAGGAAAAATGTATAATTTGAAAGTACGAACTTTGTGGAAATTGTAGTAAATTAAACGGCAAAAGGACATCGCCGACATAACAAAACCCTGATTAGCAGTAAGAAACTACCACCACAGAATATGACTTCGGGACTTTTAGCGATACTATCATAAGGTAATCTTATCTTATTTGAAATAATAGAAGTAGCATTTTCGGAAAAGTTAATATCGAAAGGAACTTAGAAGCAAGGAGACGGTAGAGAATTTTGACAAAACTCAGAGGGTAAATTTGTAGAAAAAAGAAGAAGAAAACTCAGAAAGAGGGAGGGCTCTCAGGACAAAACAAATACTTGTACTGTGCATCCATTTATTGTTAACTTACATGTGGTCTGGAGGACCCCACCTTGGTGGATAAAAGTCCACTGTTGGCTGGAGGTTACTTTTCGAAGATCAATTACGCTAAAAAGAATGACGAATAAGAAAACAGTTACTCGGTTACTGGGCATCCCTGAGACATTATATTTTTGGTCTATTAGTCGGAGAATATGATTTTTAATGGAGATAGCTGAGAGATTCCATGAGCCCAGCTAAATATGGGACATGTTTCATAATCATACGTTCAGTTTATTCAAGCCAGAGTCCTGTCATGCAGACTCATAAGTCATTTCCAGAGTTACATAAATATGTTGTCATTCAAGTATCATTCAAATATTAATAAAGATTGCTGCTCATTTTCTCAGAGTATTACCACTCACCTTTTAGGTATGCAGCAGCCTTGCCAAACAAGTCCTTCGATACCTCCATTTGTTCATATGTTTCAGGCCTGTTAAGGAGCAAAGAGAAAGCCACTGTAAACTTCACTCACGTAAAACAGAAGAGAGGCAGAAGAAAAGCCAAGGAAAAAGTTCAAAAAGCAAATAAAACGGGATAGATACAGAGATACAGAAGCAACCACACTCACTCCATTAGTGTTACTGACTCGCCTATTGTGTACAGAAAGGTGAAAGATTTTTCTTCGACAAAAACTCCTGTAGATATAGAATTACTGAATTAGAATCAGTTTTCACAGGGAAAGATTTTCACCACTGCTGCCAACCAGATCCAGGCAGAACTCAGTGAAACAACACTACCATTAAAATATATGGGTATCAGTTCTATTCATCCTCCGCCAAGGATCAAAACTTTCTCAAGATCCATACTGGCTCACCCACTATTATTAATTAATATTAGCTCTTAAGAATGCTAATTACTAAGGCCAAATTCGCTAAGGTGCTCTCCCAAAAACCAAAGTAGCAAAGAAAAACAATTTCTGAAGCATAAAAATAAGACAGCTGGGTGACTTAAACGTCTGAATTGATGTCTGCCAATACGAAACACCATCTACATCTACATTCAAGGGGCGCTTACATGTGACCATGAAAGAAACTAGATTAGAATATAATTTTACCCTAAACTTACTTTCCATAGCCTCATCGGTACGAAATCTTTCAGTTACTTTGTTTCCACTGTCAACATCACGGAGCTCCACCTGTGGCAACCCAAAGATAGCTTGAGATATACTCAAAAAGAGAAGTGAACACATCTATATTCAGAAAGTATAATGGAGGGGAGATCATACAGCAGATGGTACATTCTTAAGAAGATATGTTCGTTGGTCAGTAATAGCCATACACTACAAGTATAGCATCTACCCACCAAGCAAACTAATTATCACAATTTCTTGTCAACACCCAATTACCAGACTTCAATAAACAGTGGAAGTGATCTCTAACCTATAAAATGAGCCTTCATCACTCTATCATGCCTCTCTGTGCTCCACTGAACTAGAGAAAACAAATTCCATTACACGATGCAGAATGTTCAAGCTAAAAGTATACGAAGAAAAGGAAAATCCCTGAATGTAGTAGGATTAGGGAAGCACGCGTTATTTCAGTACATGCATATTGGACCTTACAGGTTATAGCAAAATGAAAATTGTACAACTGACGGGTAAAATATTTAGTATCAAAGGTTTTAATACTTTAGTTATAGGCTTGAAACGGCTTGGGTATCTGCAGTTTACTGTAACCACACATATAACATATACTATCTTCTAACTTCAAAATTGGTATTCCGTAAGGTACCTGTATTGTTGCTCCTCCTCTTCCCTGCTGTGTGTGTTGTGCTTTAAGAACCTAAAAGGAAATAGCCAATACCACATAAAGGTTGGAAGCATGACAAATTAAGGTACTTTCGTACCGTACAACTAAAATTTCATCCTTTCGGTTTACCAAATCTGAAACGTCAACAAAATTATTTTTTGCTCTTCATTCTTTTTTATTTCATTTGTGAAATCCTTACAAAATGAAAAAAAATCCTTACCTGATAAATACGTCCTGATGTAACACAGCTCCACATTGATTACATAATAAATGAAAGATATGTCAACGATTATGCCGCTAAAAGAACAAAGATATTATCTTAATGGGCGTAAATCATAGATTCATAATGGTACCTTTCTTTTGGATGATATTCCCGCTTCTTACCTGAAACAAACAGCTTGTATTATCAATACATATTACAATCAAACTATAAGTTATTCATAAGAAAAGTGCACAGTTGTAGATTGAGACTTAAGAAGCATATAAGAAAAATATTTAAGGCTCTAAATATACATGTCAAATGTGTAATGTACTAATAATTATAAACCCAGACCAGGAAAATAACTAGAATTAAAATAAAATGTGGACATGTGGGTTTATTTCAACACATTACAAAATGTCATTTATGTCATATTTAGAATGAGCTAAAACTCATGGGGTCAAAACGACAAATGAATGAAAGCCTAACTCTGAACATAGACCACCAATTTAGACTGTTTTGAGATATCATCTAAAATGATTAAAAACGTAGACAAAATTTTTTGAAAAAAACAATGAACATGGAAAGTAAGGCAGGAAACCAAATGAAAAGAGTCTCGCCCTTGATCAAAGATAAACCAATCAAAGAGTTTGTGATGGTGAAGTTTTTATCCGCTGTTCTTGCAACGACAAAAGAACTTAAATTTCTATAACAACATTAAATACATACATGAAGTTTGATAAAGAAGAATGGGGTGAGCAAGACGTACATCAGTGCCTAAAACTTTAACACCACGGTGTTGCAAAGCAGACCATGGTTTATCAAATGTGCCACGCGGAAGCGATCTATTATTAGGTGAGATGATCTGGTGATTTTGTAGTGACACCGTGATAGTTGTGATGCTTCTGAAAGAAGAACAAGGAGAAGAAAAAGAAGACTTGTGAGTAAAGCTCTCTCCATATATATCACACATGGTACTCATATATGCTAATTGAGTATTAATTTGGAATTAGTAAGACAAGATAGAGCTTCAAATCTAACCTGATAAAGGGTCCCTTATAAACTGAATTTCCTGATAAACCAAGTCGTTTTATGTTCTGTAAGATATAACATATGAATCGAACAAATGAGTGTTAGTATTCTAGGTATTTATTGCGAATAAAGAATCATAAGAGTGGGCGAACATGTTACGCTATCTAGAATTTTTCAAGTTTGATGATTTTTATTTACAGCAGTAAGATGAGAATTAAATTAAAGTGGATGTTTACCAGATAATGAGGTATCTTAGTTTGCTGGTGTTTGAGTTCAAACTTTAAAACTTCTGTTGGTCTTTCTAAATCTTGAAGAGCTGCATGGTATCTTCGCCTGAAAATATTTATCAAACTCCTTCTCATCTTCATTCTCACTGCCTCGATAGCTGTCAAGTATTACAGGAAGATGAGCATGTAAGTGAGCTTAATGTTACTTATTGCCTAAAGACAATGGCAAAGTACATTCAACTCAGCGCTGCAAACTTCAAGTGGACAATCAAATACAAACAATAGTTAAAATAAACTGAAAACTCTACGTTATTATTTGCTAATGATGACTGTATATCCAAAGACAATCAATGGCGTTTATGTGTTTTACAAAAATGTAAGGCATACAAATGGCAAAGTAGAAGTATGTTTATAAGAAAGTGTATACTCAGTCTAACATTAAAATTTAAAGGTAGTCACTTTTACTCCGATGAACTAATCAGTCAAAAGATGTATGAGAAGATAATGTAGCTGAACCCACAGCACATTCAACGAATCTACAAATTATTCAATTGCACAGTACAAAAAACAAACGAACATTTGTTTTGAGAATTGACATAATTCTCCGATGAACTTTCATCAAACAGCTTATATGCAATAGTAAAAGCTTTGGACTTCACATGATAAATCCAAAAGATGTTATTGTATAGTTACATTTCCACAGCAACAGAATCGTGGATTCTAAAATAGGTTTGCTAATCCTTGTAAAAGAAAGTCTAGTTTCACAGTCAACTTGAAAGCTTTTGAACAAAAATAAGAAGAATTACTTGGGTTGGGATTCAATAAGTAAAATCACGAAGCAAATGCAAGAACCTCTTAGTCTGTGTTCCCTAACTATATACGGAGTACATGTTAATTAGAGACATTGGATATGAAAATGGATATCGATACAAATTCAGTTTCAGATGTTGTTGTTTTCGGCAGGAAATCATAAACATAACTAAAAAGTAATATCAAAAGTAGAGAGTCAGTGGTGGGAGTAACAATTACCTTAGATGAATACCCAAATTTTGACAAGGAAGTTCTGAGGAGATACCAGTGAGTCGGAGATTCTGATAACCGAGCAGTTGTTTGCAGGGGAGTGAAAAGGGAATCGAGGGTGGAAAGGCCGACAAAAATGAAGACGGAGGAGTCTTTTAGTTTTGGTTAACGGCGCCGTCTTATTTCGTTTGCGATGCCAACATCTTCTTCTTCTGCCTTGTTCCCCATTAGGCTTAGTCTTATGGTGTCCAATCTAGTATACTAGATTGGACATCTACGTCAGATAGCAGGGTAGGGGTGCTCTTAGGGGTTTGGTGAGATTGGACAACTATACGCTGAACCATTCAGCGCTGAGCGCTGAATGATTCAGCGCTCAATAATTTTGGGCCGTTGGATTATTTAAACGGATAAGATACAAAAGATATATTATTAGATTTATTAAGATTTTGTAGAATATTCTTTTAACGCTGAACCGTTCAGCGTTTTCCCTATTTTTTCAGCGCTGAACCGTTCAGCGTATCAATCTAGCTACTACTTAAGCTACTACCATATGCTAGGAGAGAGAAGTAGTACTACTAGAATACACCACGCTTTTGGTGGTAGTAGTAGCCAATCTAGTACCCCATAAGACTAAGCCTTATGGCTTACTTTTGCTAGAAACGTGCTTTGAGCCCTCTCAAAAATCTGCATCCCCTCCTTTAGTACCTCCAACTAGTAATGTTGGTGCTCCACTTAGTTTTCCAACTTTTTTAAATACTAAACTACCCTTATTTCATTAGTCTTAATCATTACATTAGTGTTAATAATAATTGAGAGAAAACTATATAATCAGTATTAAGATTAATTTTAGAGAGAGAAAATTAGATTTTTGGGTTGAGAGAAGAAAAAGAGGGGAAAAAAAGAAAAACTTGGATTTTTGGTGTGATTTGTGTGTTGTTTTGGGAGGAAAACATTGGTGAACCTCTACGTAAGAAACCTACGATTCCCGTCGCGAGAGATCCGGACATGGGAGATTCTTTGTCGCAACAAAACATTTTCACTCCACCGGAAACTCAAGAGCAAAATGACGATTTTGACGAATTTTATGTCCCAAATCTGGAAGATGAGCAATTGTATGATGAACCCAATACTTCTAATACACATGCATACTTCAATATCATGTTTAATCACCTTTCTATACCATAAATCGAGCTAAAGGTGAGACTTTTATGTCTCACCAGAGCAATATTCGGCTCCTAATATGAGAGCCGAATGTCTGAGACCAAGAACATTTCGGCCCTCATTGGGAGCCGAATGTAAAACTCGTATAAATATCTGAGGCAATATTCGGCTCCTACAGTTAGAAGTCGAAGGTGTATTCGGCTCTCAAGTCTTACTGGCCGAATGTATATTCGGCCAGCACGATGAACCCATCGTGTGAGCCGAATATAGACTCCTGAACTTGAAATTTAAAAATGCTTTACAGTGTCATATTCGGCTGACACGACAATTCCTATTAGGGGCTGAATGTTGTGATCGAGATACTGAGTTAGCTAGCTATTTTGTTGTGATCGAGATACTGAGTTAGGTAGCTATTTTTCTTTCTTGAGAGAAGCATATGTCAGACAAATTGCTTCTTCTTGTTATTGATGATACTTTCTACATCTTGTGTTTTCCGCTTTGCAGATTCAAAGTTTACTCAGCAAGAGCTTCCAGCCTGCAAGCCAATTCTAACACCACAATGGGTAAGTCCGTTTAACTCAAACCACAACACCACAACATTCTTTTGGGAGATTGATTTATACGACTACTTCACTATCACTTCATGGTTTAAACTCCAAAACTACTCCTCCATTAAAGTACCTTCTCACAGGTACGAAATAACTGTTCATTTTATCTGCAAGTTTTCAGTATCAGATTTTAAACGAACAATAGAAGTAACCATGGTGTTCGTTTTGTTCTCAGGGAAATACAACAGGCCCTTGTAGAGATTGGAGATAAAGATCCTTCTTTTATTGGGTGACGTGAATGGATTGGAGCCATTGAGCTTAGCTTTGTTCTGGACAAGCTTCTTGGTGTAAGTAAACTACATTGCGAATAGATCTTTTAGGTGATTGGTAATTTGTGGATCTTTGTGATATGCATCACCTTTCACCATACGAGATGGATCATGGATGTTCAATATAAGTTGTTTATATTGGTTCAGAATTGTGTCAACCTTTGCTTCGATGGTCATGCAAATAATAACAACACATGCAAATACATTATTTCTTCCAGCTTTATGACCTGCTTTTCGTGACAGGTCGGCTGCAAAATCATGAACGTGAGATCTGGAGCATAGCTTCCTGAGAAATGTCGGGAGCTTGTGTTGCATTTCGAGACACAAGGAACCCCTGTAATGATTGGTTAGTACAAATGCTTTATTGTCCCATTGTTTCGGCTTACCTTGGAGAAATGATGTATGCTGCGGTAACCATAAGAACATGTACTATATAGAGTTTTGTTAAATATTCGTATAACTAACCAATCTAGCTTGAACTATGGATGCAGGTGGTGGTGTTCTTGCTTATATGCTCTTAGGAGTTGATTATAACGACGCAAGTGGGGATTGCGCATTCCTTATATTGGATCCTCACTATACTGGTGGTGACGATCTAAAGAAGATTATGAATAGTGGGTGGTGTGGGTGGAAGAAGTCAGTTGATAGCAAGGGTAAAAGTTTCTTCTTACATGATAAGTTATATAATCTTTTGCTTCCACACAGACCAAACATGGTTTAATAATCAAGCACCAGTTGAAAACAATAATAAATGATCAATTTCATAGTTTTTCCTTGAGTACACCAGCAGCAGAGATACAACAGTTGAATTCTTGTATTGAGGAATCTTGTATTTAGTTTCCAGTTCCTAGTACAAATTTTCTGGGAACTAATCAAACTCCAGTAAGATGTTCCTATCAAAAACGTCGAGAAGGAGTTGGAAGCGCTGACGTATTTGAAGAGACAAATTTCTTCTTGGTAGAAGACAGTAGTGTATTTGACTCTTATTAAAATTGCAACTTAGGGGCCGAATTGATATTCGGCCCTAAATAAACAAACAATATAAGAGCCGAATGTACATTCGGCCCTAAACAAAAGAAGCAACTTACGGGCCGAATGTACATTCGGCCCTTTAAAAAAAAAAAAATTGGGAGCCGAATTGTTCTTCGTCCTCAAGAACAACCTACATTCGTCTCTTATTTTACAAAATTTTAGGGGCCGAATTCTAAACTGTTCATGCTCAAAAACACATCAAACCATCGATTTCATCCAAAATCAACAAAAAAAACATCATTCAAATACAATATTCAACAATGAAATGGGTTTACAAAATTATCTTGTCATATGCGCGATCTCCTCTCCTTCACTCTCAAATCAATTTTCTCGTTGTATTTCCAAAAGTGTGGCTTCAGTTGGATTGTTTGGGGATTTTGGAGGTTTTTTGTTGCGGCTCGCTTGTTGTTTGTTCTCACCATCTTATAGAAATTGCACGATGATCATATTTTTGTAAATCGACGATGTTACATGATTGAGGAAGAATTGAGGTTGTTTTTGCTTTGGAAAAAAAAAAAAAGAAGGTGAGTGAGTGAGAGCCAAATGAATTTGAAGATGAAGGAGAAAACAATGAAAATTTGTTTTGGATTAAGTTTATATGTGATGTGTTTAGTTAAAGGGTAAGCTAGTAATTTATATTGCTAATTGAGGGGTAACTTAGACAATTAATACAAAGGGTAATTTGGTAATAATGGAAGTAGCAGGGGATACAGAATTTTGAGAGGGCTCAAAGCACGTTTCTTTTGCTATGGCTCCGCTCAAAACAACTCAAATAAATGTGATACCCCATATCATAAAGTAGGTGTTAATAAGTGTTCTCACTCCCTCCTATTTTTTTTTTTTTTCGCGGGCATTACAGAAAGCCCAAAAGTACTGAAAAGAACACCCAAAACAAACTACAAAGACACTAAACTATTGAATCATGGACTTCTTCTAGCCTCAGCTATGAAGCAATACATGTAGTTGGTGAGAAAGATATCCATTGACCGCGGATATTGTGCCTAAAGGCGTATTTTTCGAGTTGGTGAACCACTTTATCGGCGTCTCGCGGAATGAACTTGAAATCAACCTGAATAAAGGAACTAGCCAGCTGCCTAGTCTGATTTGTGAACCATATAATTCTCCAAGGGTCTCTCACAGCTGTACCCTGCATAGTATTAACCACCGTTTTCGCATCCCCTTAGATGATTACCCTTGAGAAATTCATTTCTTGCGCAAAGCGAATACTTGACAAGAAACCTGATGCTTCTGTTGTAAGTGAGCTGAAGCAATCTCCTTCAATTGTTTTTTCCGCAACAAACTTCCCTATATGATCCCTAACTCCCACAGCAACTACTGCATATCCAATCCTCCAGGCCGCGTCCACTGTGATGCTTACAACACCCATTTCAGGGGGGGGCATCCAATACGCACAGACAACATGTGTAGGTACAGGAACAACTGCAAACATTTGTTGCTTGTCGTCAGCTTCAAAATAATAAAACGTATTGAACCAATACATCCCATGACTAATCACTGCCTGGATGTCTATCCCCTTCTTCTCAAAGATCAACTCGTTTCTGGCCCTCCAGATTGCCCAAAGTATGCACGAACCCATTTTGAAAGCATGAAATCATCTTTTAGACTTAGCCAACTGAGAACAAGCTCCTTGACAGAGATGTTGTATGGATTCTGCAGTCTTAAACCTAGTGGACAGGCAAAAAGTATAGCCTGAGATAACTAGCAGTGGATGAAAAGATGATCCACGCTTTCCTCTGCAGCATTACACGATACACATTCTGGCGGTACATTCTCCAAGAATCTTACTAGCTTCTGTGGAACCCCAATTCCTTTACGTAAAACCCTCCATATGAATGCATGAATTCTCGGAGCCATCTTACGCACACTGTGCGAGTGTAAAATCTGCATATAGACTTCACACCCAACAGCCATTAGATATTTGAATCACAAGTATGAACCCTAATCAAATAATCAAGGTACAAATGTAAGAAGAAGATACAAGGTGCAATGGATGCAACCCATATCATGAATTTATTACTTTCTTGGTGTTTGATTACATAAATCTCCATTAGAGAAGAGTTCT
>JAJJMA010045055.1:0-17249 GCA_023529015.1 Papaver nudicaule
GGAACCGATAAGATATTACAATATGCAACTATAGGGGGTGTCTCATACTACTTTCTCCAATTGCTTAATTTCGTAGAATCCGTGGGTAAGAAGGATTCATAATTGTATGTCTCATATATCATTGTGAAAACAAAATTCATTCGGAAGGTTCATAATTAAACTTTCTAAATTATATTGTTTTTTGCCTTCAAGCAATGAATTCAGATTGCAACAAGTTTGGTTTCTAGTACAACTTCTGTATGGACAGTATGATAGACATTCATGTTCGTCATTGCTAATTTTATGAGTATAAAGTTAAGAAAGTCCAATTGGTAGACCCTGGAATCTGGATTTGGGCTAGTTGTTTAGTAGTGTTATTCAAGGAATCCCCAAAAAGGGTGCCTTATGATGCCCACATTGCCTGGTTGTTTTTTGCTCTAATGTAGCTAAAATTTGATTAAGTCATAGTATCAAATTCTCTGAATAGTCAATAAAGTCGAAAGTTTAGTTTGTGGAGTATTTGTTATTCATTCATCCTTTTCTTTTTAGGTTGGCTCCTCTCTGTTTGAAAAAAAGAACATAGATATTTAAGTCCTGGCTACAATAATTGTGTATGGTAGAGACACTTTTTTGGATCAGACACTATTAAAACCATGTTTTGACAAAATTGGTTCATACACTTTATTGTTTTTCACAAGTTCACATTCTCTAATTTGCAAGTTTAGCTGGAGGTTTAGGATCAGCATTTTTCTGTTTTTGCTTATGCTTGCACTGTTGACACTAACCACATAGGTACCTATTTATGGAAGGTGGGTGATAAGGGAATAATTGAATGTCATGCAACAAGATTCACAGTCACAATTCACCATTTCTATACTTTTATCAGACATGAAATTATTGGTAGTTCACTAGGTTTTTTTTCTTCATGGAAAGAGTTCATATATATATATATATATTTTGTGTGTAAACCAGTTTCTTGAGAGGCCTTATATATGCACCACACAATTGGGCAATGTCAACAAATAGACCTTGTATCAATCTCTACTCTTTACTAATTCAATACCTCTTTAGTTTTTTGAAGATCAATTTGAAGTCTCATTCTCCACCCCTTAAAATTTTCGTGGCTGCTATAGGGCTACCAGATTGCTTTAAGGATTTACCATCATTTGATAACAATTGTATTGTCTTATACGGATTTTGGTAATCCCTATAACAATCATGATATTTTATGCGTTATTCTTTCCACTGTGATTAAGAATGACACGTATCAAACCATATTGGCATATCATTCAATATAATACAATATTGGAGCAGTATCAATACTAGAATCGAAGGTAAGAAAAACAAAAAAAAACACAAGATATTTGCATTCGTCTTGTTTGATCATTGAAGATTCCTTTTTTTTTTTAATTAATACACAAAGGCCCCAATGGCTAATGGTCAGCCTCAACAATCGGAACTAGCCAACCTGGAGGTCTAGACCAGTACATAGAGTTCTTGTTATCCTTAGCCCATTTAGCAAGGGAATGAGTTACATACATCATTACAATCTCTGGAGACATAATTAATTTACAAACAACAGGGCAAGAGGCAAAATGCTTAATATCCTTGAAAATAGTATCCGTCTTCTGATTCCCGTCAAAAACACCAACAACAAATTGATTAACAAGAACCAGAGCATCACTTTCCACAATAAGATGAGAAATCCGCAACTCCACAGCTTTCTTCAAAAGAGCCCAAATAGCACGGGCTTCAGCTTCTTCAGAAGACAGGACTTGAAAGACGAGAGCTGCACAAAAGATAACCTTGATCATAGAGTCCCTCATCACAAACCCTGCACCATTTGCCAGAGAAATAGGGTCAAGTGCACCATCAATATTTCCTTTAAATCATCTAGGAGGAGGGGGAATCTATTTAGCAATTCTAATGACAGTACTCGCAATCCTAGGAAGAACAACAAAGGGTTTAGAGTTAGCCATATAAATGGCTCTAGCAATAACAACACCTTTAGGTTCAGCTTTATGCTCATTAACAAGGGTATTTCTACTACTCCAAAGGGAACAGAGGAAAGCAGCAAAAAGAGGTTTAAGATCACTAGAAACAACAATAATAGAGTTAACCAGATGGAAGTAAAGCTAGTCATGGAATGAAGCATAGGTAAAAGCAACGGTAGACAAATTAAAAGGTGGACTAGACCAAACAGAAGAAGCAAAAGCACAGAGAACAAGAGCATGCATAACATTTTCAGGAGGATCATTACACCCGGGACAATATATCAATGCAATCAATATGCATTTGCTATCCTACGTTATAGGCTTGGGATCCCTCTTTTTGAAGTAGGGGAGACATGTTCTAGCTATGGCAGAGGGATGAATATTTTTGGGGATCATGCCTTGCACTGCACGCATGAGGTGGGTCTCAAGTATAAGCATGACTTGGTTTGTGATACTTTTGTTGATATTTGTTATCGAGCAGGTGTTCCAGTGATACAGGTGTATCCTTATTGCCTGAGGAACTTAGTTAACCTTAAGTTAATTGAGGGAAGAACTCTATTTAGGAAAGGAATTCCAATTATAGAGGATTCTTTTAAGCAAGGAATCCTAGCCAAGGTAGTATTCCTAAATAAGGAAATACTCCTAGACAAGGAAATATTCCTAGATAAGGAACTATATTCCTTAGAGGTTTGAGAAACCAAACCACTATAAATAGCTGGACAAGGCATTCAATAGAGGCATGAAATCCTGGAAGACATCCTAGCAGAGGTGTAAAGTTTCATCCCACCTATTTGGGTGGTAGTGAGTTGGTTCAAGGTATCTCTTTGATGGGGGTTCTACGGAGCAATTAGAATGAACTACGTTTGGTTTGATTCCTTGTAAAAGGATACGTAGGCAGCTGAGGTGCAACCGAAGACACTCAGATTTCTCGAGAGAGAGAGATCTAGTCACTCAGGGTTTCTACACCTTGAGAAGAAGCTTGTGAGGTAATCACTAGAGGTGTTGCAAAAGCAAGCTTAGCAAACAATTTAGGGTTCAAATTGTTTAGAGAGATTGTGAGCGTGAAAGAGAGAATTGTAATAGTTTTCTTGTTCATAATCTAGAGAAGATAGTTTCTTCGAATTGGTTCTCGTGTTTTCCTATTTTCGTCTATTGTTATTTTGAATTCCGCCCTAATAACTGTAGTCATCAAGAGTACGAAGATCATACGTATCAAGTTGGTATCAGAGCTTAGTTAGATCCTTTTTAGGGAAGTACTTTGGTTTATGGTCTTCACTAGATCTCTCTACAAGAAATTGGTGAGTTACTCGAAAAGCAGGAATACGTAACAAGAACAAGAGGATCATGATATGGTATAAGTTAGGTAAGGAACGATTGAGGAGAGAAGGTATGAAGTTGAAGCCATTGAGATATGCACGGTTTTGTATACTCAGTCAGATTGGTGGCGATGTCTTTCATCTTGATTTATCTCCATGCCTGGGAAAGTACTCGATTAATAATGTCAGATACTTGAAATTGTTTGAGCCGCGTGTTGAAGACTTGTGGTTTGTTCGAGAAGAATCACTCAAGGAAGATTGCATTAAAGAGCGAATAGTACCAAGACAATTCAAGGGGAGAAACAGACTTTCCTAGTTAGATATCAAGGTCAAGTTCCAAGCAAAGCGGGATGGTTCAAGTGGGAGAAAGGGACTCACGAGTTCTCTAATCTCAAGTTTTAAATTTCACAGGAGTTCAAGTTCTTCAAGGGGGGGCCCATGATACAGGTGTATCCTTATTGCCTGAGGAACTTAGTTAACCTTAAGTTAATTGAGGGAAGAACTCTATTTGGGAAAGGAATTCCAACTAGAGAGGATTCTTTTAAGGAAGGAATCCTAGACAAGGTAGTATTCCTAAATAAGGAAATACTCCTAGACAAGGAAATATTCCTAGATAAGGAAATATATTACTTAGAGGTTTGGGAAACCAAACCACTATAAATAGCTAGACAAGCATTCAATAGAGGCATGAAATCCTAGAAGACATCCTAGCAGAGGTGTAAGGTTTCATCCCACCTATTTGGGTGTAGTGAGTTGGTTCAAGGTATCTCTTTGATGGGGGTTCTATGGATCAATTAGAATGAACTACGTTTGGTTTGATTCCTTGTAAAAGGATACGTAGGCAGCTGAGGTGCAACCGAAGACACTCAGATTTCTCGAGAGAGAGATCTAGTCACTCAGGGTTTCTACACCTTGAGAAGAAGCTTGTGAGGTAATCACTAGAGGTGTTGCAAAAGCAAGCTTAGCAAACAATTTAGGGTTTAAATTGTTTAGAGAGATTGTGAGCGTGAAAGAGAGAATTGTAATAATTTTCTTGTTCATAATCTAGAGAAGATAGTTTCTTCGAATTGGTTCTCGTGTTTTCCTATTTTCGTCTATTGTTATTTTGAATTCCGCCCTAATAACTCTAGTCATCAAGAGTACGGAGATCATACGTATCATCCAGCTAGGAAAGAGGTGGATTTGGGTTTCATTTCTGATACGGACTCGGCTCTAAGACCAGCGGATATCCTTGTGTATAACTGGGATAATGGGCATGATGTGTGTATGGATATTACTGGTGTCTCTCCTTTCAGGGGTGGTGGGGGTACACTCTTTTGTTCTTGGTCGAGCAATTGAGAATGCAGTCTCGCGCAAAAGGGACAAATATTAAGTGTACTACTCAGGGCTTTGGTCTCGGTGTGCTAGCTTTTACCACATTAGGGGAGTTGGGTAGTGGTACTGTGGAGTTTCTGAAGAGATTGCATAATATATGGCTAGTCATGATACGAATGTTGTAGTGGGGGATTTTCTTTTCCATAGGATAAGGGTTGTCGCCCAGCTTGTTTCTAGGCTCCCATCCAACTCTTGTAATTCTCTTCCTTTCCACGATGATTAAATAAAATGTTTATCTTCAAAAAAAATAAGTAAAAAATATATGCATTCTAATATCATTATTAACACGAGTAGGGAGACAGTTTCTAGCAGCTTTTCAGATGAAAAGTTGAACTCTGTGAGCTACCTTGATACCCCAAATATACTTCCAAAGTTTTCTATCTGGGCTTGGTATAAGACCTCTGAGACCTAGATATGCAGATTTAGAGTTAAATCTGCCATCCTTTGAAAGTTCCCAAGCCCTCCTGTCAGGAGGGGATAACCGACTTAAGGGAATAGAGACAATCTTCGGAATAGAAGCATCATCAAAATGGGTTGCTAACGTGGAAGGAATCCAAGTTCTGGAAACTTCATCAATAAAATAGGACATCTTCATAGAAGGGTCAGCAGGAGTAGAGGGATTTGGTTTGGCAGAACCTTAACCAGGGATCCATTTATTACACCAAGGATTTATGAATTTACCATCTCCAATTATCCGGGAAATGAAAGGCTTAATCAATTCGTTAACGTTGAAAAGATATTTCTAGGTCCAGGAACAGGCTTTACGACAGTAGCATTCATGAAATCAGTATGTGGGAAATACTTAGCTTTAAGGACGGTGGCAATAAGAGACTCAGATTTTCAACAATCTTCTAGGCATTTCTAGCTATCATAGCAAGATTATTAAGTTCAGCTTTCCTAAAACCAAGGCCACCCTCAGCCTTGGGGGAGCACAAGATATCCCAACCTAGATAGTGAAGTTTTTAATCCTTAGGGTCCTGGGATTCCCCCGACCAATACTTCCCAAGGTGCGTATCCATTTGCTTGCACAAATCCTTGGGAATGAGGAAAGCAGCCATTTGGTAAAGGGGAATAGCCTGGCCAACATGCTCGACAAGAGAGGTTCTAGCAGCTTGAGTTAATAGTTTTAGTCCAAAAGGCAATTCTGGCATCTATAGACTCAAGGATACCCATATGGGTTTCAATCTTAGATTTCATGAACTCTATAGGGGTTCCAAGATATTTCCCCCCCAAACCCCTATTTTGAATCCCTAAGAGATCAGCTATTTTATCCTTGAAAAGGGGGTCAATACCAGGACTAAAAAGAATACCAGATTTATCAAAATTTATTTCTTGACCAGAGGCCAGACAATACTTGTGCATATAGTTTTTTATATGAGAAAAATCATGTTCAGACACTCTAGAAAATTAAAGACTATCATCAGCAAATAAAAGATGGGTAATAGCAGGGGCATTCTTGTGAACTTTAACACCATAAATGTCACCAGCTCTAGTGAGCTTGTCTATGTAAGAGGACAAAGCTTCTAAACAGAGGATGTAGAGATAATGGGAAAGAGGGTCCCCTTGCCTTAGGCCCCATTCTGACTAAATGAGACTGGTAGGAACACCATTAAGCAAAACAGAATAAGAGACAGTAGAAAGACAATTTAAGATAAGTTTGACCCAATGAGAACATAAACCCATTTTCAGTAAAACTTTTTCCAGAAAAGACCATTCAAGTTTATCATAAGCCTTAGACATATCTAACTTAATAGCAGCAAGATCATGTTTTCCTTCAAAATGGCTAACACAATGGACAACTTCATTAACCAGAAGAATATTATCAGAGGTACTTCTTTTATAGACAAAAGCACTTTGATTTGGAGAAATAAGTTTATCCATCAGGTGTTTTAGCCTATTAGCTAAGGTTTTATACAACACCTTATAAGCAAAGTTGCACAAACCTATGGGTCTGAATTGAGAGACTACCTCAGCACAAGCAATCTTGGGGATAAGGGCAATATTAGTATGGTTGAGATATTTAGCAATATTTCCAGTTATAAAGGAGGTTTGAGTCATTTTGACAATGTCAAGACCAACTATATCCCAACGTTTTTGGTCAAAAAGAGTAAGTAAAACCATCAGGTCCAGGGGCCTTCTTCCCTCCCATTTGGAAAACAACTATCTTAATCTCCTCAGTGGATAAAGGTATATTAAGCAAGTTACTATCATCATCGGTAAATTTGACAGGGAGATTCTGTAGAATTTCCTCTTGGAAAAACTGAGGACCAGAAGAGTACAAATGTTTAAAGTAGTTTTCAAAAGACAAACCTATACCTTATCTATCAGTAATAACCTTGTCCAGATTATCTTTAATCCAACTAATGGAGTTTCTTTTCCTTTTAAACATGAAAATATGGGGTATTTCTATCCCCCTCAGCAAGCCAAACTTCTCTAGATTTATCTTTCCAGAAGAGTTCTTCCACAATATAGAAAAAGTTTAGTTTGTTATGCAAGTTGTTCATTAAGACTGTATCAGTGGGATTATTTTTTTGTGCTAGGGAAAGAGCTTCCATAGCCTCCTTAATATTATTCTGAATATTACCAAAGGATAGTCTATTCCATTTTTTTAGACCTTTCTTAGTGTTAGCTAATCTAGTTCTAAAGATGTGAGCAGGAGATCCCACAACCTCCATGGACCAGGCATTAGCAATAATATATCTACAAGAAGGGTCAAGAACCCACATTGCCATAAAATGAAAAGGTTTGGGCATACAGATTTCAGTATAGTTAAAACCAATGAAAAGGGGCCAATGATCAGAGGAGTCCCTAGGTAAATTAATAACACAAAATTTGGGACAGAGGGAAACAAAGATTTAGGAGACTTCTACCAAGTCTCTCCAGAATTAAGCTATCACCAGATTGCATATTAGACCAAGTAAATCTGGGACCAGAAAAACCAGGATCAAGCAAGTCAAATTCAGCACACAAATTCTTAAGATTATCAAAATCAGCCTCTTCAGACTCTAGACCACCACACTTATCTTCCTGACTCAAAAGAGAGTTAAAATCACAAAAGAAGAAAACAAAATCATTATCAGAAAAACTAAGGTTTTCAATTTGGCTAGCCCAAAAATCCTTCCTAAGGCTTTGGTTTGGTTCACCGTAGACAAAATTTAGGTGAAATAACTTAGAGTGGATAATGACATTAGAAGTGCAATAGATACCCCTAGAACTAGATGAGATAGTATTCAAACCGATCTCCTGTTTCCAAGAAAGCACTAGACTACCACCTCTGCCAACACAAGGAACCTCATAAACATATGGAAAAGCCAAATTTTTCATCTTCTTAGCAACATCACCATTCTTCAATTTAGTCTCACTAAGGAACACAATATCAAGATTTGTGTTTTTAAACAATAAAGTAAGTTCTTTACCAGCCGATTTCTTTCTAAAACCTCTAACATTCCAAACAATCATGTTGATATTATTGACAGGGAATTCATCATTAGTAGTACTAGTAACAGGCACGTGGGAATTAAAGGGGCATTGAGAGAATTGAAAGTTACTAGACTGGTAGATTCAACACTACCATTAGGGAGAGAAGATGAAAAACCACCACTATTCTGAGAATTTTGGGTAGCATTCAGGTCCAAGGTACCAACTTCATGAGTAGAGTTATTACAAGTTACATTATGACTCAAGGAGAACTGCGAAGCTTCAGAATCTTGCACAAATTGATTGGTGAGGTATTTAGGTAAGAGGATAACAGAAGATTAAGTTTGAGAAGGTAGGGTTCCCAATTTGGTGATAGGTGGACACAAAGTGGCATAATCAGGTTCATAATTGTCCTTCAAATCAGTAATGACTTCATGAGCAAGGGTAGGATTAAGGACCCTGCTCCTTTTCCAGTTCTCTGCTTGAGGATGGACTTTCCTTTTTAGTTGAATAATAACTTCTTGGGTCGAAAAAACGGTAGGATTCTCTTCTACAGAGTGAGCTGGTAAGATAGATGGAGTAACACTTTTGAAACGACGAGTTACTTAGCTACGAACATGGCCAGTAGAAGGAGTCACCGAGTTGGCTTGCTGAGTTGGGATCAAATTAACAGGGCTCTTATTGGGCTCATCATAGACTTTGCAAATCACAGGCCTACCATTAGCCATTGGAACAGGATCTCGAGTAGTCACAACCACATTGTCTAGAATTTCCAGAGCTGGAGATCTGCTTGTAAAAGGACCTATATTAACTGATCTCCACATATCTTCTTTAGGATCCTGGCATTGAGCTGTCATGATAGCTTTTCCTTTTGAAGTATCAGAGATAACAATAGATAGCCTTTTTTTTGTAGCTTCAGGCATATCAAAATCCACTATAGGTTTAACAACAACTTGAGAAGGAGAGGGAGCATGAATGACTGCTGGAATATTTTGTGAGGACTCCTGAGCATTAGTTTGACTAGAAGATTGACTTGAAATTCCATTGGAAAAGCCAGAAGTTGATTTCTTTTTAGTACATGTTGCCTCTTTATGATCTAAGATGGGACATGAAGGACAGAAGAATCTAGGAACAACCAAACATCTACTTTCTATCAAGATTGAATGGATTCTTCCATTGGTAATAAGAGGAATCCCAGTAGGGATTGAGTTGTGGATTGAAATATGCATGCAGACTTTCACATTTTTCTTGAGAGGGTGATTTCCGTATGGAGGAAGAGACTTGATAAAACGACCCAACCTTTTAGTCAGGATCTTAAGATCTTCTTCTCCTGTGACTTCATTAGGAACATTACATATAAGAAACCACATTATTTCATCATAAAAGTTACTGGATGATTGTTAGGTCAACCAGTAGATGAAACCACGCGAAGGACGATAGGAAAACCACATGTATACCATGACCTATTAGCATCTACCTTCAGAAAATCATCTTCACACATGAATCTTATGAGAACCCTGTTCCTAAGACCAGCAAAACTAGTAATAGAAGGAGTCTTAGTAAGGGGACACTGAGAACAAATGTAACTCCTCACATGAGTAGTAGGGACCAACTTTTCACTGTAAACACGACCAATCATACACTATTTCCAACTTTTATCCTTTTCATCTAAAACAGCAACCTTGTAGATCAAAACTGGCTCAACAAGAGAAGAGGGGAGGGATTTTGGTAGTATAAGCTTATAAGCCATTTGAGAGGTGAGCTGTTGAATATCTTCATCTATGGGAGTAAGAGGAGAAGATGGTTTAGAATTTTCAGAACTCATTTGAAATTGAAGTATACAGAATATAAGGGTGGATTTTTTTTTTATGATATAGTGAATAATAAACAAAAAAATGATCAAACGGATAGTAGTATTTGGATTTATGTAGTTGGGTTGGGGATGGGGTGGGTGTTGAGTCAAGTACACTGAAAGGACCACGACAACATCCATAAAAGGCAGTTTAACTTTGTTTTGTCCAAAGGGTAAGGAATTCAAATTTTGGTCATCCTTAAAAATAGAAAGGATCTCAGATATTTCCTTGTAGTAAGGAGGGAAGAGATTTGAGATATCACAAGAAGGGATTTTGTAGTGTAAGTAAAAAGAGGCACGAGTTGGCAAGAGGGGTTGGTCAGACCCTTTAAGACAGGTAAAGTA
Organism: Papaver nudicaule; assembly: GCA_023529015.1. Taxonomy (NCBI): domain Eukaryota; kingdom Viridiplantae; phylum Streptophyta; class Magnoliopsida; order Ranunculales; family Papaveraceae; genus Papaver; species Papaver nudicaule. The sequence continues at coordinate 10,278 of JAJJMA010045055.1, forward strand.
CCTGTGAACCCACAAAAAGATGATAGGCATTAAATGCGAACCCAAAGCGTGTTTAACTGGAAGGTTTTCATATGTGTTAAACAACATAGAGGGGATGTAAATAAATATAGATAAACATTGATGGCAATTGAACTTATTATGCCACTTCACATTGATTCGAATAAGGACACCTGTGATAAATGTAGGGTGAAGAAGATTGGCGGGAAAGTGATCAAATTTCAATTTTTTGTTGTTGGGTAGGGTATGGAGGCCGTGAGCTAGTGTGTGGCTTTTTATGTCCAGTGAGAGAATGGGCGGGAAAATACAAGAGACCAAACCAAAACCAGACTCCTTGAACCATCATGTAACCTCTACTCACCAGCGCGTGTCAAGGCCCCTGAAAGACACAGAAAACACAAGAAGATTAAATTGCATGTCACAAATATTGGTGATGCTTCATTAACCTCATTAATGGTAATGGATTGACGCGTAATAATATAGTAGATATCTCGAGAAGAAAAAAGAGTATGGGAAACAAAACCGTAATGATTTTGCATGGTAAATTGCGTATAAAATAGGAAAGGTTTATCAAAATTTTTTTTTTGATGTGTAACCACCCCAATTAAATGGCCATAAATGACAATTTTCCATCAGATATAAAAGACCATAAAGGGGAGAAACTGATTAAGAACATCCTTAATCAGAAAATTACCAAAAATAGAGAGAAAATAAATGATTTCCTAGTGATTTGAGAATGACAAAGGGTTCAGAAAATTCCAACAATGGAAAGGGTAACCCAAAGACAAGTGATGTTGCTGATGCTTACTACAGTTGGGTGAGGGATCTTGCAAAGAGGCTTTCTCTGATTCAGATGGAGAAATTGATTGAAGAACTGAACCGGCAGATAAAAAACAAGAAGGAAAGAGATGAGTTTCTTCAGCAAAAGATTGATCATAACCCATAGTTCGAGAAGTGGTTGAGAAAAATGGTGGCAAGGAAAACAAAAAAGACAAGAGGAGATGCTGATGAGTACTGGAAACATCGCAAGAGTGGTGCTGAGGATGATAATGAAGATGGGAATCAATTGAATGCCATGGAGGAGTATGAGAATATATCTGAAGATGAGAGAAATCAGAAGAAATTAAGAGAGTGGTTATTCCGATTGTATTGGAAGGAGAAGCACCAATACCCTCGTATTTTTTCCAGAACCATGAATGAGTATCTCTCGGATGAGGAAGATGAAACTGAAGAAACAAACAGTGAAAAGTATTTGGAAGATGAGGAGGGAGAGGAGAGTGAAGAAGAGTCAGATGAGGAGGCGTACAGGAAGAAAAACAAGATGAAGGGTTATGGGACTCCAGCAACCACTGATGATGAAGATCCCGAGGAGTTCTGCTACATGTTGGGTGAGATATCTGATGATGATGAAGATGATGGTGCCGAGGATGACTAGTTTCCCTCTTAGCAAACCTCATCCGGAAGTCACTAGATTTTCCTTGAACTTTTTTTGTGTTTTGCAGTTCTTCTAGGTCACGATCTACAACCATGGAGATGTCGAAAACAAAGAGGAGTTTGGACGTGAAACTATCTTCAGTGCGGACGAAAGTCTTTTTCTCTTTTTTAGTATCAGTGTGTAAATGATGGTTGTAGTTGTTGTTTTTGATATTTGCTGCTTTAATTTCTGCATGTTGATGACATTTGCTGGTAGTAGTAGTACTTTCCTTGTCAATGTAATTAATGGTGTTACGATGAAGGGTAATCTTACTAGTTATGGATGTAGAGGAAGGTTTTAGTATTGCTTTGTTTGGAAATGTTTGTTGTTGATGTCTTGAATGCTAACAGGGTTTTGATGATTAGAGTGGGAAGTAAAATAATTATAAATGTTATGATTATCCAAACAAGAAAGCGATTAACATATTGTTTAGCAGTGTAGAATTGATTGAATAGGTGGTAAACTGAGATCAAAATTTGAGAAATGTTGAAAATGTTTGTGAAGTTCATGATGACATCATGCTTACTTTGCAGAGAAGAGAGTACTTCTGTCTTCTTGACTTTGTTCTGGCTTGATTGGTGTAAAATTGACAAACTATATTCTGGAAACAAAGATCGAAAAGATAATTTTACACATCAACACATGAAATAAGAGAGACTATACAACCAATTAGATCGATATTTAATACAATAATAATCGAGAAAATGTTATAACAAGAGAAATTAGACAAATAATCTCAGTGATGAAGAGATTTCTTCTTCCGGCAATTGAGTTTTGAGTTAAAGCTACCTATTTTGGTTCTGATCCAGTCGAGAGGCGAAGAAGAGAAAGAAAAACAAATACCGTAAGACAACGATCATTGAAGATTTAACACCAGTATCAATAATCAGGGACGGAGCTACATTGTAGCTAAGGGTGGCTCCCGCCCCCCTAGAAAATCAAAAAAATTCTTAGACACCCTTTAAATTTATTATTATTTGAGTGAATATATTATTATTTGCCCCCCCAAGATAATTTTTTTCAAGTTTAGCCCCCCTTAAATATTTTTTCTGGCTCCGTCCCTGTCAATAATGTCTTATTCCTGGAATGTTTTCACATGTATTATACAAAATCTAAAAGCATGGAAGCAATTTTTATCTTTTTGATTGAAAAAAAAAATCATAAACAGGTTGAAACTTGAGACCCATGTTGCAGGTGAAGACAGTTGCCCCTACTTACCACTCCAACTGCAGATGCCAGCACTACCACGAAACGGAGGCAATAGTTTGTAGAGTGAATTGTCATTTTCTAATTCTTCACACGCCCCCCATTTCTCCACTCCCAAAAACCGCGGAAATTAATTATACTTTCAATAAATGCGCCCAAGAATGTATTGCTTTCTCTTTTCTTTACAACCACCATAGCTGCACCACCAGTCCATTGACGTTCACACTGGGCCAATCTCAGCTCTTTTGACACGGTCCAAACTTTGACTGACACAAAAGATTAAAAGACCAAAAATTAAAATACGGTCAAACCGAAGAACAACGAAACAAAGAAGAACCCACTTAATAAAAGAAGAACCCACTTAATAATTCCCACTTAATAATTCCTCACTCGGTCACTCCCTCACACGCCGCCGTCGTTAAGACTTGACCTCTCCCCCATGTGAAAATTATGTCTGAATTAACAAAAATTCTTTCATATTAAATCCCCTGAAACAATCTCACTCTCAATTTTTTCTTCTCCTTCATCTCAAATGAAGAGAAAACCCATTTGTGTTTCCAGATGAAGATTATTATTATTATTACACTTTTAATAACAGTAATCTTCATTACTGATGTTACAGTACTTGTTAATGGTTATGGTTCTTCTTCAACTCTGGCTATCAGTTATGGTTCACAAACTGTTTGTGGAATTGTCGCTGCAGAATCAAGACAAGGGGTTCAATGTTTTGGAAGAAATGGGAGTGTTTTACTTCAACCCAATATTTCTTATGAAGGGATTTCCGGTGGGAGAGATTTCTTCTGTGGGTTAAGTTCAGGTGGGCTGAGTTTTTTCTGTTGGGATTCTGTGTTTACATTCAAAAGGGTTTATTATAATTCTACTGTTAGATTGAGAGATTTATCAGTTGGAGAAGATCATGTTTGTGCTATTTATGTTGATACTGGTTTTGTTGATTGTTGGAGAGGTCAAAATGGTAACTTTCCTTCTCCGGTGATTCGAGAAAAGTTTGTGTCTTTAACATCTGGGAGAGGCTTTTCTTGTGGGATTTTGAGTGGTAGTCAAAGAATTCATTGTTGGGGTGTTAGAAATGATACTGCTTTTGGTATTCAAAACTCATTTGGTAATATATCTATGTTGAGTTTAAATGCTGGAGACTCTCATGTATGTGGTTTTAGTACAAATGGTTCTTTAATTTGTAATGGAAACAATGAGTCAGGGCAGTTGGATTTTCCTAGTTCATCGAATTCCACTCTGGTTTTGGGGAGTTCTAGTTTAGCATTGGGATTGAATCATAGTTGTGCTATTGGAAAAGTGAATGGTAGTGTTGTTTGTTGGGGAGGTAATGGGGGAGTTACAGGAAATGCTACACAAGGTATATCATTTGAGTCAGTGGTTGCTGGTTCGAATTTTACTTGCGGATTAACAACGGCGAATCTTTCAGTTATTTGTTGGGGAGCTGGTTTTTCAATGAATACTACTACTAATTCAAGTAATGTTCTTCCACTGCCGAAAATTATTCCAGGTCCGTGTACTCAATCTTTATGTAGTTGTGGTGTGTATCCTGATTCAGATACACTATGTTCTGGTTCTGGAAATATTTGCAGACAATGTGAAAATAACATTATAACTCCATCGACACCCTCACCATTATCGCCCTCACCATCACCGCCACCTCGGGAAGGAAGTAAACCATCATTTTGGACAGCTAGAAACAAGGGTTTATTGGCATTTGCAATTGTTGGATCAGTTGGAACTCTTTTTGGTATTTGTACTGTAATTTACTGTCTTTGGACTGGAATTTGTTGTTGTCGACAAAAAAAGATTCATAATTCAGTGCAACCTACAATCACTAGAGGCAATTCTAATCCTACCCAGAGTGGAAGTGGCCCTTTAACTCCTCCCTTTTCAAGATCATCCACCATAAGACGCCAGAGTTCGAGAGCAATGAGACGCCAACGAAGTGGGACTTCATCGATTCGTGGTGATAGAGCTCAAGAATTTTCTCTATCAGACCTTGCTTTAGCTACCAATCAGTTCGCCTTGGAGAACAAAATTGGTGGAGGAAGTTTTGGATTAGTCTACAAGGGAAAGCTCAGCGATGGCCGCAAAGTTGCCATTAAAAGAGGTGAGAATAGTTCCAAGCTTAAGAAACTTCAAGAGAATGAATCTGCATTTCAATCAGAATTAGAATTCTTATCGCGTCTCCATCACAAACATTTAGTTGGGTTGGTGGGATTCTGTGAAGAGAAAGATGAGAGGCTTCTTGTTTATGAATACATGAAGAATGGTGCACTGTATGATCATTTACATTCGACGAGCAACGTTGAAAAAAGTAGTAGTATTTTGAACTCATGGAAAATGAGGATCAAAGTTGTATTAGACGCTGCCAGAGGGCTCGAATATCTTCATGTCTATGCGGTTCCACCTATAATTCACAGAGATATCAAGTCATCCAATATCCTTCTAGATGCAACTTGGACTGGCAAAGTATCTGATTTTGGGTTATCCTTAATGGGACCTGAAGTAGAAGGAGAGTCCATGTCGATGAAGGCAGCTGGAACAGTTGGGTATATGGATCCGGAGTATTACGGCCTGAATATATTGACTCCAAAAACTGATATCTATTGCCTTGGTGTAGTGTTGTTGGAGGTATTAACTGGCAAGAGAGCGATATTGAAAGACGAAGAAGATGGAGGAAATTTGATTAGAATGGTAGAATTTGTAGTGCCAAAGATTATGAGTGGAGAGTTGTGGGATTTGTTAGATGTGAGAGTAGGGAAACCGGAAGGGAATGAAGCTGAGGCAGTGGAGTTGGTAGCTTACACAGCTTTGCGCTGTGTGAGTGTTGAAGGGAAAGACCGGCCAACAATTTCTGATATTGTAGCTAATCTTGACAGAGCTCTACTCCTATGTGAGGAAATGGAGTTTGATGAAATCACCATTGTTTCAGAGTGAAATTCAAACCAAGTACGGAATATAATTCTTTGACATTCCCTTGATTTATTTTTGTGTATAGGATAGTTTTATACTTATATCATTTTTTTTTACTCCATTGTAAATTTTTTGATACAACACTTGCATCTTCAAATTCTAGCAAGAGGAATCAATTTTTTCAGTTATTATTTCTCTACATGATTGACTCAGTAGACTATCTGTAAGTTTATAGCAGTTCAGACTCGTATAAATTCAGACTGTCCAGGAACTGAACAAATATATTATGACGTTTAGCAGTATCCAGGTGATGGCACTCTTTATTCACAACCTTAAAGTTACAACAGGATTACAGTAATCCAATCCCTAGTAAAATTTACATCATTCAAGCCATTACATACAAGTACTTGCAAGTCCACAGTTAAATTTCAGCAAAATTCGAATTTCATAAGAAGCTTTACCGACTTAAATTTTTCTCCCTTGAGGCTGTAAAGTGGAACTGCTCTAATCCCTGCTCGCACCTCGGAAACAGGTAAACAAGTCTGACCTGCAAAATCATCCCTTCCTGTTGGATCAGATTCATGGACTTCAATTCGAAGCAAAGCAAGCTCAGGAACAGTTAACGGGAATACGAATTCTTGATCCCAAACAGGTGTCCAATCATCATTGATTGTTTTTGTTTGCATCCATACTGAATCTTTTTTCACACCAGCAATACCAATCTATTGAAATTCGTAAAAGCCCATCAGTTATGAGTGGTGAAATGTAAAGAACCATTTTGAAACAACAAAGGCATGGTAAAAACTAGTCTTCAAATTAAGAATCTTACTCTTGTGTAGAAATCTGGTGGGGAGAACAAATCAAAATGTGTATGTTTGAAATCCATGTGCCACCCTTCTCCCATGTACAAGTTTACCTATCAAACAGTAGAACAAATTTGTTAAGAAAATGAAAATTGCACGAGAATGCTGACAGCCAGTAGTATAGTAGCTAAAGTCAGATCAGGCAATACCTTTAAGGTTTTCGCCACTGGTAAACTTTCACTAAAATGGTGATATGTACCAGAATCATTAAGGAGAAATTGTGGTTTCTTAACATAACCAGACCCTCCATTGGCTCTAAACATTCCGTGCATCATCCAGAGTGACCTTCCATATCCCTGTATCCAACATAAGTTACTGTAAAAAATATTTCTACTAGCTCAAAAAGAAGAAGCAAAAAGGGGATTCTTAGCGACCTGCATATTAAGTGCAACCATTTGAGCTCCATGAATCCACCCCATTAATGGGTTGTAATTTGATGAGGTAATTCTACTACCTTTTGGATAAATTCTAAGAAAGTGCCTCTGTGTGAACCTATACAGA
>JAJJMA010045073.1:8016-18682 GCA_023529015.1 Papaver nudicaule
CTGAGTAAAGGTCATACACTGAGTGCGATCAGTGACCTGAGAGTTTAGAGGATGACTCTGAGTGTCAATATTTTGTTTTCTACTCAGATCATATTCGTGCTGAGTAAAGGTCATACACTGAGTGCGATCAGTGACCTGAGAGTTTAGAGGATGAATCTGAGTCTCAATATTTTGTTTCTTACTCAGATCATATTCGTGCTGAGTAAAGGTCATACACTGAGTGCGATCAGTGACCTGAGAGTTTAGAGGATGACTCTGAGTCTCAATATTTTGTTTCTTACTCAGATCATATTCGTGCTGAGTAAAGGTCATACACTGAGTGCGATCAGTGACCTGAGAGTTTAGAGGATGACTCTGAGTCTCAATATTTTGTTTCTTACTCAGATCATATTCGTGCTGAGTAAAGGTCATACACTGAGTGCGATCAGTGACCTGAGAGTTTAGAGGATGACTCCGAGTCTCAATATTTTGTTTCTTACTCAGATCATATTCGTGCTGAGTAAAGGTCATACACTGAGTGCGATCAGTGACCTGAGAGTTTAGAGGATGACTCTGAGTCTCAATATATATATTTTTTATTTTTTAGTAGGTGCGTATCTTGGTGCGAACACCCTGGTTCGTATCTTTTACTTGTAAAGTCATTGAATTGTGTATTCTCCATGTTGTGGCTTGTTGTTCCTTTATTTGAAGTGGAGGTTGATGTAGACAGTTGAATTGCATCTTTCATCTCTTTGCATAACTTATTTAAGGTCTGCTGTGTCGACGTCTAAGTCTTTAATGCGAAATTGGTGTTTGTCTCAACCATCTGAACTTGATTATGTTACCCCGGTGCCAATCTGGCACGCATATATTGTTTGTTGGACTGGTTGCAGATTGCCTTCCTTTTCTTGCATTAATTTTAAGATGTTTGTGAGTTCCAAATTGTATTGCACTATCATTTTCTTCTCCACTTAGGTTGGTGCTTGGGATGATTGGTATTTTCCCCCTTTTGCTTTTGGAAGCTGATTGTAGAAGCTTGTGAAAGAAAAAGCTGATGCCCTTGTGAAGACTGTGGCAGTGCCTCAGGGTATCGACCGCAGTTATCGTCATAGGATTTTTAGGTGTTATCTTTGTTTGGACTCTGTTATTAGAATATTAGTGGTGCTGCTTTCCTCGGGCCATACTGCTTCATCGTTGTTGTTCCTTAGAGTACTTGAGATGTACTACAATGTTTTTCAAATGCTAATGTTGTTGCCGGGTTATGTGCTGCCCCTTAGTTGGAAATTGCTCCTCTTTGTTATATACACATTGGTACTTCGAGATTTTGCTGCTTAGCAATTGCGGCTCTTGTTGCTATTGCCTTTGAGTGTAGTCTTTACTGAGGTAACAATGGTCTTGTTGCTATTGTCTTTACTGAGGCATTATTTATACATTGCGACTCCTTTGTAGTGAGACACGTTGATAGTGAAGTTTTGTACTCATTGCCGTGAGGTTTTATCTGTAAGGATTTTGTCAGTTCTTTAATAGGCCACACCCTTCCATTCGTCAGTAACAAAGGATTGGTGTAGTGGTTCACGCCTTAGCATAGGAGTTAATGGTCTTGGGTTCGAATCCGTTCAAGTCAAGTCATTTTTTTTTTCCTGTCCTGTCATTAGTATGGCAGTATCAGCTTCTTGAGTAATTCTCAAGTCGTGAGTGTAGTAGTGTTATTATCACAAAATTCGTGGAGCTCTTCAGATTTGTCTTTCTTGGTATGTAGTAATGTATTATTCAACCCTGCCTAAGCGACATGACCAGGTTCGACTTTGTTTAGCTATTGGTTCCATATTTTGAGCTTCTTGATCTTCATTCTCATGTCATGTCTTTCGCAACGGTATTATCATGCAGCTAGATGCTAGACGACCATAGTAAGGGGTGATCACAGTTAAATACACATCAGTATCTTGGGTGTGCAAGTAGTATCAGCGCGTGTTGGAGAAACTCATCAACAGCAGCCAGCGGTGAGGCATTTTTCACAATGAGAGGAACATCGTTAGTGAGAACATTGGTGGTGAGGCATTGGCAGTGAAGGATTATTTCCTCCAACTTTGTCCCTGCATAATAATAAAAATAACAAAATAGTATGGAGTTCCGTTGTCGTGGTGCGTCCAGCTGGTAACTTTTCAAACATTAGCAGTAACCCCAACGTCAATTTTATTATAACAACTTATTGGCATCATTTGTGCAACAAATTCGGTTGCTTTTCTTGCCCCAGCATCAGGTAAGGGTTTTTGGCTATGAGCTGGTGCGTGTCAGTGCTTCGTAGACAATCCTCCAATACTTTATAGACCTGCAGAAAACTGAAAAGAGGAAACCCCTTGGTAATCATCTGTCTTTCATCATCTGAGGGTAAAAGTAGCACTCCAATGTGGGCAAGGGCAACATGAGGGTGCAAAGCAGCAGTAGCATCATTATCTACGGGTTATGCGCAGCATGAATTTGTTTTAAGCATCTTCTCTCGCATCGTGGCATTCATAGCATTCATAGTAGCATCTTTGCATCAAGTACGGTAGTCGCAACACATCATTTAATGATTGTAGTGGTAGAAATGTTTCATTCAACAAGTAGAAACAGTGACCTCAATGAACGCCGACTTTGGGTATGTTAGCAGCAATGATCTCATATGCGGAACAATAATATCATCGGGTGTGGGAAGGAACAATTCTTCAATCATCTAAGTGTAGTCAATGAGGTAGCATAAGCTGCAGCTTTGGCAGCGGCAGGCGGGAGTTAGAACTTTGATAGGTAGGTGAAATATTCAGGAAGGTGCAGAGCCGCAGTTCGTCACCATGTCCGGTTTAAGAGCAGTTTCAATTGACAACTCAAGCTGCAGGTACGATCCAATCTGTATTACGGGAGTATCCTTGTAACGATACATCAGTAATGAGGTTCACGTACGCAACATCAGGTGTAAGTGTGAATAGATATTTTTCCGTGGTTGCATGTGGTTGTGCTTAAGAAAAAGTAAATGAGCCTGCAAAAAATCATAAGTGGGTTAGAAGCAGCTTCAAGTTGCTGAAAGCATTAGTGTATGGGAGCAGCAACAGTGGTGCGACATTCATTCAAATAAGAACATTAATCAATGAGGCATTCATTCAGGTGAGAGCACTAATCAGCTGGGGCATTCATTCAGGTGAGTGCACTAATCAACTACGGCATTCATTCAAGTGAGAACAGTGGCAGTGAGGGTTTCTTCTCAGCACAAAAACAATCAACAATAGCAACATCATCTTCTTTGGCCGGAAGTGCGTGAGGGAACCATATTTCCTGTTTTCTTTTTTCTTCAAGTGAGGGTTGCTTTTCTCCCTTTACTTCAGTTAGGCTTGCTTTCTTGATGTGGTGAGGCTGTACTTCTTGGCCTTTGATCTGCACAACAGTGAAACAAGAAATTTATTTTATAGCAGCGGTCATACTAGTAGAAGCATTGATATCATCACAGAGTGCGAGCAGCATCAGCTCGTGAGTGCTGCATCTTCAAGTGTTTTGACATCTTCAAGTAAGAGCAGGCTTAACGACACCATATTCATGACTGATGAAAAATGAGGGGTACCGAAATACTACCAACTTTTTGTTTTGGCTCGTGAGTCTTATGGTTAAAGTCTGGACGATCTCAAAAATCAATATCCAAACCTCTAACTGGAGTTGTTAAGACCTAGACAAAGAATACTTTGGAGTCATCTCGACAGTTAGGCAATAACGTACTACTTGGTGCTTTAATTATAAATCAGAGTTATAATGCGGAAAGTAAAAGCACACAAGACACCAAACGTTTTTTTAACGAGGAAACTGCCTTGCAGAAAAACCTCGGGACCTCGTCCAGTTTGAACACCGCCCAGTACTAACTGACTACAAACACTAGCCTACTATAAGACTTCGGTCTGGGATGTAGCAGAGACCAACTCAAGCCTTCCAAGCGAATTGGCTATTGTCGCCTTCCTTACGTCTCTGGATCCCCACTGATCGTCACTCACTTGATTCCCCTAGCTGACGTCCGTTACAGGCCTAGGAGTTGCTTTGACCAATGTCAAAGGCTTGTGTCAGCAATACTGGCGTTTAAACCAAACTGTTGACGTATGGTGTAACTGTCCTCTTCAGTTTACCATACACAAGATGACTTCCTTCGGATTGTTAAATCCAGGTCATACGGAAATCTACTTCTTGAATCGGGGCTGACAAGCAAACCAAGTAAGCAATGCCCAATCCGAATCTACCTCAGTTATACACGAAGAACCACTTAAGGAACTTGTATAACCGGAGCTAACTAGGTCTTACAACACCGAGTGTAGCCATGCGTTGCTACCTTTCTAAGCTTGTAGAGTAATGTATCAGTTCTTGAATAGCCGTATATCAGAAGAGACGGACTTTAGAATAGACAAGAACGTGATCAGGTTACCAAGGTTACAGGTTAATCCGATTTCAACCAAAGATGGTTTCAATCTCCTACCTGTGCTTCCCAACTCTCTAAGGAAGTCTTTATAGTCGTAGGGAGTTCCCAAATGAGCTGCAACCTATAGAGGATGACTATACCACAACAAGCATTCACCGAAGTGAAAAGAGTTTACGTTATCTTCCCTAAGGACCTTCACGTATGCTTGATGCTTGCGGTATCTGTCCGTAGACACCTCTATTTATAGTACTCAATAAGATAGGTTGCTTAGGAATAAAGCAATCAATTACTTGTCCCACAAGTTAGGGAAACCCTAAACTTGATAACCAAGTAATAAGAGATTAATCTCAATTGGAATTCTTTTTAGAATTATCTGCCAAGTGTTTTGTTAGCTCTAAAACACTTCAAGATAGAATCCAACAAACCAGAGATAATCTTATCATATTGACTCATTGAGGATCGTTAGATGGAACACAAAAGGTCTTTATGTTTTACACAAGTCCATCTAAGAGATAAAGGAGTTTTGGAATTTGACTCAGGGTGAAATTCTAGGAGAATATTCACTAAATCCGACACCAGTAAGACAGCTACCGTCAGGTTCACGTACTGGTACGTGAACAAAATAGCCATCTCGAACTCAGAGAATTTCCGAGTGTCTGGTACGCAAACCGGTTCGTGAACTGTGCGCCTGTCAGATTTCGTCAAATCTGGATTCCGCTGGAAGTACTGGGCTGAGCCAGAACTTAGACGTGAGAACGTCCTCAGCTGTGATCCATGGACTCTTTACTCAAGAGCACTCCTTTAGATTCATCCATATCTAATTAACAGTTTGCAAGCAAACTGTAGTTGGTAAAATCCCCATAGTGAAGATTTTACCAATACACCCCTAATTAAGACCATAATCATGATAAAACACACATACTTAGAATAAACAGCTTTCAACATGTAAATCAGCACTCAAGCATGAACAGGAGACAACACCAAGAATAAATAACAAGCAACACATAACAGTTGAATAAGTCATCACACTCCAATATGTATTATTATTGATTGAATCCAAGCATCTCACCTTGCTATGGATTTCTCTCTCTACAACATATCAAGATCTCACCAACAATTTGGATAACAGAGAGTTAGGACTTGCTTCCTCTCTACTAGCCAAACCCTAGCAATCACTTTTCCAACCCCTTCCAACGAGGGCGTACACTGCCTTATATAGGCATTTACAAGTAGTGGAATACAGCTAATAAGTACAAACTAGTTCTGACACTATTTGTCATGTTCCTCACCGCCTTACCGCTATACTTCTTCAATAACTCAGCGCCAATTCGACCGTTCTTCCCAACACTAAATGCTCAATTGACATATTCAGCTTTTGTCAAGGCTTTACCGCTGATGTGATTCTTGAGTATACCGCTATCCTGAAGAGGTCTTCATCGTTCTTCTGTTGCAGGTGATTACCGCTGAGAGGAGCCGCTATCACTTATACTTCTTTAATTATGATTGCCCTTCTTAACACAAACCTTTACTCAAGTTCTTATTATTTGGCGTATGACATTTTCTTCACCTACATTTTGCCTCTTTCATCTTAAAAGACTCTGGTCGCTGAAGATGAAATTCCCTTGTCCGCCGAAAATGCCATCGTACTTCCTCTGACAATACTTTCTCCACGTGTAGCTGCATGCCGAAAACTTAGGTTTACTTTATGACCTGACACCAGTTTAACCGGTTGAGATCCCCACCTATAAATATCTCCTTTCCTCCTCTTCTTCTTCATTTTCCTCCTAACTTCCTCTGCTTCCCTTCTTCTCTGAAAACCCTAAGCCAAAAAACCCTAACCACCACAAACCGTCGCAGTTCAGCCAAGAACATCCTCTTTCCGCCTCTTTTTCGACTTCTTTTTGGTGTAAAACCACCTTTTGGCTACTGCTCTTCGATATTTTCCCTTCAGATTTAACTTTCATTCACTTTTTCTTACTCCGGTGGAGTTTCACCTCTGCAACTTCCTTTTTCCGACCTAGCTTCATCTTTTCCGTCCATCCAATGGCTTCCACAGATTCTTCTTATGATCAAGAAAGAGAACTCCAGCAACAAGGGTCTAACAATGAGGACGCCGAGTCGTCTTCACATTCTCAAGACCAAGATTCTGAAGATGAGGAATCCTCTGATGTTGGCGGTAGGCCTTCTTGGGGTGATGGCTGGGAGGAATACTACTCCAAAGATCATAAGGTTATTCCAGCGCTTAGCATTTCTCCTCTCGCCGGCATTACCATGTGTTCTGAGAAGCTTCTTCTAAACCACATCCGCCAAGAAGGTCAAGACGAGAAGCACTTGGTCATATCCATGGGCCAGATTAGAGATGGATACCAATTCCCCCTCTACGATCCTACCAATCCTCTTCTCCTTAGGCTGCTGAAGCACATAAACAAGCATCCTGCTCAACTTTCCGGTAACTCCATTCGTATTCTCTATGAGTGGGTTGCCCGCAGTAATGGTTATACGCTCTATCCCAATATCACTAGGAATCCATCCTTTACCAATAAGGAGCTGTATACCGTTGAAAACTTTATAGATCAATATCAAGTGAAGCCCAGCTCCAGATCCGGCGAACCTTGGCTGTATCGTATTGAGTCAAGAAGAGGTACAAACAACCCCAAAAAATTCTTAAGGGACGTTGACAGGAAAACTTCTACTACTGCAAATCCCACAGTCCGCCATAAATCTGAAAACCGCTGGGGCGAAATTCCTTGTCTGGTTGAAGGTCCTTGGCTCAAGGGCTTTGAAGATGAGAACAAAACTATTCCTCGCAAAGAATTTCTCCCTGAACATTCTGACTTGGCCGAACATGATTTTTGTTCCGTCCGCTGGGATGAGGAAAATCAGTATCTCAAAAAGGATGGGAAGTTTGTTGTTGAAAGAAAGAAGTGGGTTAAGAAGCCCGAGTTTTGTAAGCCGCCTACTAAAAAACAGCAAGGCACCAAGAGGAAAGGAAAAGAAGGAGACGCTGTTGAGGTAACAAACACTTTGTTTTTGTTTTTGAAATATATGTATATATTTGCCTCTGTTTGTTAGCTAAACTGCTGACGATGATTTTCCTTTACTCAGCAACCCAAGAAAAAGTCCAAGTCAGAGACACCTGTCAGTGCGAAAGATCGTGTTAAAGGTCTTGTTGGCGCTCTTCCTGGTATGACTACCGCTGGTTCCAAGAAAAATAACAGCGTTAAATCTACCGCTGTCGAATCCAAGAAGAATGCTAGCGTCAAATCTGCCGATGCTGTAAAGAAAGATGGCGCTCTTTCCAAAAAGAAAGATGGCGGGTCTTCAATGAAAAAGGATGGAGAATCTTCCAAAAATAAGGGTGGTGAAACCGCCGAAAAGAAGGACAACCAATCTTCTGGGAATGATGACAAGATGCCAAAGATCAAAAAGACCCGTGCTTCCAAAGGAGGTGATCAGCCCATCAATCCTGCTACCGTTAATGATCTTGTTTTTGAAGATCAACCTTTGAAGTCTGCTGACGAGCGTCATGCTGATGAAGTGTTTGAAGAAACTCCTATAACTCCAGCAGCTACCACTTCCAATACTGCTACCACTGGGCAGGGAACCGCTGAGATGCATGTGGATATCGCTGATGAGAATACTGTTGAGACACATGCTCCTGAACAGTCAACTAATCTGATTGGATCTACCCCTGCCTCAGCTACCAACAATATTGCTTCAGCTCTTCATCAACTTCTTTCACTTAATATTCCGCCTTGCTCTTCTGCTGAGACTCAATTACCGCCAAACAAGCTAGTGGAATTCTTTGCTAAACTGCTGTCTCAGGATGAGAATGGTTCTAATGCCCTTTATCTGGAGTCAATGAGCAAACTGAGCGAACCTGGGTTAGCACTGAAGCCCGCTGACCTTACCACCGCCGTTTCTCATCTCACTCCATATGAACAGTTCTGCATTGCTGTGATGGTATACACTACTGCCTCAGCTTCATCTTTATGTCTATTCTAGACTTCTCTTCTAACCCTACTAATCTCCTTTATTCTATAGGATTTCCAGCGCAATCTAGGTGGTATCACTTTGAATGCCCAATTAAAGCAAGAACTGGACAATCTGCGCAAAGCGAAGGCTAAAGTGGATGAGGACCATGCTTCTTTGAAACACCTGTTAGCTGTTGAAAAGAAGGAGAGCCGTCGCCATTGGGTCAACTGCAATCAACAGAAGAAAAAAGTTGACGAGCTCCAAGGTTAGTAATTATTTTAAATCTCCCACAATGATTTTGTTTCATGTATCCTATTTTGTTTCCCTTTTACCCAACGCCTAGTCTCTTTCCCTTATAAGGTCGCCGACAAAACCCTGATAGCCGACTACAGCGGGCCGAAACTGAGATTGGTAAGTTGATTAGTGCTAACAACAAACAGCGTAATATGTTAGTTAGTTTGGGTCGGGATGTTAAGTGGTATCGCCAAGAGTTGCGTAATATCACTGATCTTAACATAAATCTTGATCATCTGCTCAAAGTTTCTGAAGCGGATGTAGCATGGAAAAAGAGTGAATTGGACAACGCCTCCCGCTTAGCAGAATTGGAACGTAAAGCCAAGGAAAAAATGACTGTGGAACATATGAAGTTGTCTTCCCAACTAAAGGAGAAAGAAGCCACCATTTCCCGTCTATCTTCTACATTAGTTTGTCGTACCGCTGAGAGGGATTCCGCTAGAACTGAGGTTCAACATCATAAGGATTTCGCCCAAATTCATGGGAATCGTGCTAGGGAGCTGAATGAAGAAAATACGATACTTAGACAGAAAATCAAACAAGCTGTTGGTCCTTGCTCTGATCAGGAAGTTCTTAGTAAACTTGATGAAATAAGTACCGCTAAAAAGGGTATCCAAGAATATGTTAGCGGTCTAGAAGGTATCTCTTTAGGATTTTCTTTTTCCATGTAACTTGCAATTTGCCGTTGCCTCAGCGCTAACGCTATACTTTTCCTTTATCTTCAGAAAAGAACAAGCAGTTGGAATCCCAGCTAGAGGAGCAAACTACCGCTTTGAAGGATCATAGCAGATGTACCGCCAAGATTGTTGATTTGGAAGGACAAATAAAAGATCATCAGGCGTGCGGGGATAAATTGCGTGTGCTCGAAAATGAGAACATGCAATGTTCTGGTAAAATTACCAACTTGGAAAATGAGGTTAAAACTCTCCAGGATTACAAGATGAAGTTTGATGATGAAGCATCCAAGTCTGCCAAGCTTCAACGCATGCACGATGGCCTTAAATCTGAACTGCGTCTTACCAAGAAATCTGTTCAAGTCCTCGAAGAAGAACGTGCTTCTGATGTTAGAATGGCAGGTTTCTATGCTATTCAGATGTTCTTGGCAACGTTCTGTCCTGATAATGATTTGGATATTCCAGAGGATTATGCTCCTGGCCGCGATCCACCCGTCATGGAAAATGATCCTGATGTCGCTGATGATGTGGGTGACGCTGAAAATGCCATTCGTATACACAGCGGTTCAGATGATGAAAGTGCCGAGGAAGAAGTTGGTGAAGAAGAAGACGCTGAAGATAACAGAGACTTGCAGCCAAAGGCTCATGATTCTCATCACGATGGCAGCAAAGATTCTAGTGTTGGCAATGAACAAGATATTCCTGAATACCAGCGTCAAGACGCCAATGATCCAAACCAAGAAAAGGGTGGAGCTTCCACTGATGCTGAAGAAGAAAACAAAGACACTTCTACTAAGGATCCAAATATGGTTGTTGAAAACCCTTGAAATCTCCCAGAGTGCAGATCTAGATTAATATTTTCATCTTTTGGCTATCAGATGTACTTTGAATAGCTATTTTATTTAACTTGCTTTATGAGATATAGATGTATTTCACTTTTTGTTAAAGAACTCCAGTAGACATTTGTCTACCTTTATAAATCTTGCTATTTGTTTTCACCGGTGTAATCGAATCCATTTTGTTTAGTGATGAACTGACAGCATTCATTCTGGCCACCACGCCCCCATTTTCGCTATACATTGTTACTTGTGCCCGTCGGCGATCTAATATAAGTGGTTGGTTAACCGTGAGCCGTCCCTACTGGGAGTTCTCATGGAGTTTTATATTTTTCTGCCATCACTTACAGATCAACAAGTAACGCGTCAGGAATTTTAATGCCACAGTTAGCCAGAACTACTCTTAGTCAGACATCTAAAATTCTTCGTATACACCGGCGTAAGACTTTCATGGCAGTTTTGCCTCAGCGGATAGTTATTTA
>JAJJMA010045077.1:0-10308 GCA_023529015.1 Papaver nudicaule
TCCTAATTGCAGCCAACACCAGAAACTGGCAATCCAAACCCCACCTGATGGCCGTCTGTTTTGGCCAGAAACTGCACTTAAAACAGTAATTTTGTAGACATACACTTGCCTTATGCATTCAGGTTTTAACCCTTCATAGAACCCCTGGCAAATACTCCTTCCAGACACCATATAACCGGCTCACCAAAATCACCACAATCACACCATAGCAGCACCGCTCAAGCTGGGCAGATTCCTAGCCCAAAACCATCTCCGGAACTCCACCTGAACTCACCTAATTTCATCTCAACTTTCAGCTGCACTAGAATCCAGAACCACCACAAGCTACAGCCCCTTTTCCTGACAGAAACTGTGCAAAACCATCACCAACACCATACCTGAATCTCATCCTTCTCACTGCCTTCCCCTTGTCGCTCTATCTCGAGCTGAACTCCATAAACTCAACCATGCTGGCCGTGTCATTCTCGTTTTTCATTTCCACTCCTGACCCTAATACTCACCAGAACTGATGGCAACACTGATTCAGTCAGCTGGTCACAACTTGTTCAGAACAGCTAGCTTAGGCATTTATACAAACACCTTAGGCACGTGTTTCTGGACTAACAAAAACTGCCTTCTATTTGATTTCCAAGCTCTGAACATCTCCGTCCCTGCACTTCGATTGCATTCACACACACCACACAATCACAAACCATTTAATCTGTGAATCATTCAATACCAGTCTCCACAAAACCATAATGAACAGCAGCAGCAAACTCAGTTTATATCTAGTTGCTCTACAGATTTTCTACTGCCAAAAAGAGACCCCAAATCACCATCGATTCGTACACAATATTCTCTGTAAACAGCATCCTAACATGACTCATGTATCAATTTCAGAAGCCCTTTGTAATCAGCAACTGAACCCAGGAAACCCCCAAAAATCAGCAGTACAAACCCTTTCTTCATTGCTTCTTTTCCGCCACAAATCCTCTAGACCTACCACCGTTTCTAGCCACAATCTCACCACCGATCTGAGATACCAGCTCCTGCTCCATCTGTTGTTGAAATCCCCTCTTGAATTCTTATCGAAACCCATTGAATCAAACCACAGAGATGGCTATCTCGACTGGAAAATGAACATAGCTAACAAACCTAACTCTGTCTGTAATATCGAAATAGTCTCTAAGTCCACCACCACTACTAAATCATTTTTTCTTTCTATCTCCCCTTCTTCTTCTTTAAGTCCGTCATTGCTACCACCAACAACGATGCCGCCGCCACCGCGCCACCAAATTTGCTCTCTAATCTTTAAGAAGGCCCAAGTATGCGGATCAAATACTGATTTTGATCAAAACCCATCTTTTGAATCATGTTTTCATTGCTTATTTAGGTTAGAATCATCGAATTAGGTTAGTTATTTGCGGTTACAGGAAAATCTACGCCTTGGTTTTCATAGCCAATTGAGGCTTAAAAAAATTTACTCCTTGGTAACCAAGGCGTAAAATTTCTCAGAAAAATTTACTCCTTGGTAACCAAGGCGTAAATTTTCTTTCATTTTTCTCACAGAAAACCAAGCCGTAAGTAGACCAACTGAGGCGTAAAAATAACCAACTGAGGCGTAAATTGGTAAAACCGAGGCGTAAATTTCTTCTGTAACTAATTTTTTTGTAAACCAAAACTTACGCCTTGGTATATCGTGCCGTAAATTCTAAAACTAAGTCGTAACCTTGACTGATTGAGGCGTAACTACTAATTTACGGCTCAGCTCGCTTTAAAACCAAGGCGTAAATTCTTCTGTAGCCGCAAAAATAAACTCAATTCTTCGATTCTATCCTAAATATGTAATAAAAACATGATATAAAGGATGAGTTTTGTTCATAACTAGCAAGTAACCCGTGCTACGCACCGGGTCATTAGCTTTTTTGCTTTGCTCGACCTTTATAATTCCAACTGACCCAGTTCACACTCACTGTAAATAATGCAAGGTTTGAAATTTGCTTTGCTCGAGTTTTTAATACAGTCTCCTCTATCACACATTTCCGAACCTCATTAAACACCCCCGTTTGTGACAACTGATTGAATTTTCATCTCATCCCCCGAGACCCCCATTTGGCAAAATTAACACAGTTCCAGTTTCCTCACTTTCCTTCTTCTTCTGCATCATGTAAGAAAACTTTTCATGGCTGCTTGTGTTGAACACTGAAATATAAGAAAAATTAGAAAATTGAAATCAATGACAAAATAATTCTGGCATTTTTTGGGAAGTTTATCAATGATACTATTCATTTTGATATTCGTATCAGCACCGGTGCAACCCTTTATAGACGAAGTTATTATTATAGGATGATTACTTTGCACTCAACTACAAAATATTGCACATGTAAAAAGATATCTTTAAGCAGGACGATCACTGAGTTTTCTATGTTTTGATTGACTACGATTAAGTTAATCATTAAAAATGTGCCACTTACAACTTGTGATAGACAAAAGTAACAGCAATTTCGGATTATGAACAGAACCAATATATAATCCTTTCAATCCTAAAGGTGGTTAGAAGCACATCTGCCTTTATTTGCTTCTTTTAACGACATTCTATGATCCTAGTTCTAGTTCATGATCCTAGTTCAGTTCAAAACGGTGGTGCTTTCGGTAACTCTAATAACTGGGAAGTTCATCAGCAGCACCATCATCAGCAAGAGATGCAAGAAATGCAAGAGCAGAACAATTCTATCAGCAGCAGTTACAAAAGAATCTCCAGTGTTTCAATTCTAATCCTTTCACACAGTCATCAACACCTGATCTTCTGAACCTGTTACATTTACCTAGATGTGGTAGCGGTGGAGCATCATCTTCTGCGGCATCGATGTTACCCAATTCATCAATCTCTTTCGGTAACAATCCGTTGAATTTCCATGCATACTCTTTGGAAATATTTGGTAATGGTCACAATAACGATGTTATTCATGGAGGAGGAAACGGGTCAGGAGGATCATCGAGTATTCTGTATGATCATCCATCACTTCATTTGAACAATCTTCCCCCACAACCACCCATATTCATAGATTTGTTTCAAACTTTACCACAAACTCATGGACTGAATGGAAACGGTGCAGGTATTAGCAGTAGTAATGGATCATTTTATCATCATCATCATCATCATCAAGATGGAGATAGTAATAGTAATGGAATGAGACAGTTTGAGAATTCACTTTCAGTACTGGATTTTAGGTGATCAAAGAATATAAAAATTAATGGTGCTGGTGGAAGTAGTAGTACTGGTGGTTTTATAAGAGCTAGTCATGGTAGTAAACCTATAAGAGAAACAACCTACTGTCCCTAAGAAATATGATAAGTACACTATTGATTATTATAATCTGTTCATTTACCAATATAAACATTAATCTTCACTCACTCATATTCATTTTAAGATGATTATTAGACTTCTTGTAACCAAACATTCTATGTATTCCGATATTGGTTTTAGTCAGATTATTATATTTACTGGTAGATGGATATGATTAGGGATCACAAATTTTTGCAATTATACTTGACTGATGGACTGGTATGGTATCTGAACTTAAGAAAACAGTAAGCTTACCCGTCTGAAATGAACTAATGGAACGAAGGACATCAACAAAATTTGACATATCCGAATCAACACTTTGACTCTCTTTGCCGTATGCGATCAGTTTCATTCTTCTTCATTTTTGAGCACGATTGTAATTTATCATCATTGCCGGGCTGTTCCTTGTTTTGAGATCTATGACCAAAACAGACATAAATTAGAAGTGGGTCGAATGCACATCTGAATGATAATAAGTTTTGTGAAACTTTAAAGAACATGAATGTAAAATTGGTACACTTGCCATCAATATTTGTGTTACCAATGGGACTCTTGTAAAAATTTGTTGTTCTGGTAGTAGGCTTTAGATATGTTGAGAGAATAAATTATTTCAGTCAAGATATCCTTCCTTAATTGTAATTTTTTTCCTGGAATACGAATTTTCAGATGTCTCTTTACAGTCAAAACATCCCTCTTTAACTCCCTGGCTTTCCTAGCCCTTCCGGATTTCAATATCATTTCTGGAGTCATCTGTCTTGCAAAATATAACTGCAAACCAATTAAAAAAATTTGATGAATAATAATCGTTTCTATAATGCCTTTTTGTTGATGCATTTTAACAAACACTCAAAGTGCATCAATTAAAAACGAAGCTCAAATAGTCTGAAACATCAAAAGAATGAAGGATTAAAACTAAAGAAGTCCTCATACGAAACATTGACACCAATATTCCCGACGGATGATTAGTCAGGCTTACTCAAAATAATGTAGAAGAATGTACAGTAATTTGTTGTTAAACATACAATCAATGTGAAATTGTGAGATATTAAAACAAAAGAATAAACGAAAGAATCAATCAAAACCATAGCTTAATTTTCACACAAATCGACACATATGAAATGAAATAAACGATTTGAAGGAAGGATTAAAAACTTACAATGTTTAGGTTCCTTCTTGCACTAAATGCGACTTGTTCCTTCTTTCAGTTCGTAAGAATGTAGCTTCATGACAAACCATTGTAGGGTATCTTTCATGATTAGTACAAAAGATCGTTAAGGGTATCTTGAAAGGTATACGTTTTTATATCATGAAAGGTATAATGCCTGATCTTGCAGAAAATGCGTTTTCCTCTGCTCTCTTTGATCACCCGTACATCAAAGATTGGGTTTTATCAGTTTACTTCATAGATAGATAAAGAGAGAATGAATCACCTCTTGTGACGTTGGATACTTGAATATATCGAGTTGGATACCGAAGAACAAAAACTTTTAGAAAGAGAGTTGAGCGGTAGTGGAGGATGATGAATAGAATTGGGGATTGAGCGGTTAGGCTATGGGAAAATAGAAGTGGGTGGAGTGTGGGCGGTTTTGCTCGTTTATGGAAGGTGTACTCAGGGTGTAAACACTTTTTTTCTCTTTTTCTTAATGATGTGGGGCCACAATCAATGTGAGATCTCTATTTCTCAATACTCTCACCATATTCATCTAGAGCTTCAAAAGGTGGGGTCACAATGAATGAGAATCAAGTATTTGGTTTCAATTATTATATATAAGGATGAGTACCTCATCCACATAGATGGATATATATTATAAAGGATTTACAACGTTGGTGGTGGTGGTGGTAGTGGAGGTCGTGGTGGCGGTGAAAACATGGAGAGAAACTTACACCTTGTTGATAAATTCAAAGTTCAACACTAAATGAGTGGTAGTGGTGGTAGCGGCGACAACGACTGTGGTGGTGGTGGCGGCGGAGCTGGTAGTAGTGGTGGTGGTAGCGCTGGTAGTAGTGGTGAAAACATGGAGTGGTTAAGCATAATCAACACTTGATTAGTTCGAGTTTAAACACTAAATGAAGATAAAGATAAATTAGTAAAAATTGGATATGGGGTTTTCTACTTTTTATGTGGGCGACTCTATTTTGTTTTGGGTTGAAGCCCCAAGGAAAAACTCGAAGCCCCAAAAACAGCACATCTTAATGTAAAGCCAAGCTCACGCAGTTCTTCATATTTAGTTTGTTTCATTTCTTTCTTGGCTCCAGTTTGTTGACATGATTTATCTTTTCGTTCTTTTTATTTTGTTTTACGACTTAGAGACTTTGTACCTGCAAAATAGAAAACCACGTTAAATAACCAATATATGAGGCATAAGCTAACTAAAGTATATGAATAGGGTACTCTTGAATAGGTGTTTTAGGCACCTATCATGACGTTTCCTAAATTCAGAAACGAATACTTCTGTTGTACATCATTAAGGTGGGACCCAGGCATATCTTCGGTGGGACCCACTATTAATACAAACACGGATTTATCCGTTGCTGAAAACAAAATTTTCGTTGCTCAAATTACCCTCGAGCAACGAATGAAAATAATATGTGCCACGGATATATCCGTTGCACAATATATTTCACACATGTGCAACATGCGATTTAAAACGGTTATATCCGTGGCACAAAATATGTGCAACGGATATATCCGTTGCAAAACAGTGAATTTGGCGTAGTGTCTCCTATATTGCTCGACCCCCTCTCCTCATGGTGGAGGAGGGTATTTATAGTAGTTTCCAGGAATGAATCTTCTTTGCTACCTATGACTTATTCTAACATTTGATGGTCTTTGTTACCAGCTGGATTTCGTGCACCGCCCTCGTTGTCCATTCTTAGGCTGACACCTCTTCTGCTGAGTTTATCTTTGCTGCCATACTCTTGTGGTATATTTTATGTCTCGGTACTTATCCCTTTGGTTGCTTTATACCGTTTGCTTGCCCATTTGCTAGTTGACACGTGCTTCTTTCCTTCTGTCGTGGTATCAAGTGTTGAAGTGACAACTGCAACACGCGTCTACGTTCATCCTGGCCTTTGGTTCTTATCGTGCCTCGTGATGAGGCAAAGTATTTCGGGAAGTATTTCGGTGTTTTATCTCCTTCTTGTTATGGTGCCCCTGGTCCTCAGATGGAGCCACGTGTCGATCGAGAATTATGTATTAACACCATTTAAGGTCTTTCTCATATTCAAATAGTAAATCACATTGCCAAGCGTTATTTTGCCTAAGGGTTTGGATTACTGACTCAGCTCGCTCGTTATCCTGCAAATGTCGACGATCCTGAAAGACACGAAGTCTAAGGGATCGACGAAAAAGGAAATAATGATAAACAAAAAACATAAGGATTTAGAGTAACTTACTTTGTTTGGATGTCACTTGCAAGCTACGCTTCTTGAGATCCCTGGTTAATCTTTCGACTTCTTGTTTTTGAATATTCAACTCTTGCTTAAGCTTTCGAACCCTCTCGCCGATATAATTTTTCTCCCATTCAAGACCTACATTCGCCGAGGCAAGACTCAGGGTATGGTGGAAATGCTGCAAGGAAAGAGTTAACTCCCACTTGTAGTTTAAAGAAAAAACTGAATGAATAATCCTTACCATGTTGATAAGATTGAATTGCTCATGATAAGATACGAAAAAAGCTATCTTATGGTAGTCGGGAGAATGAATAAATCCAGGCCTGCTATACTTTGCGAGAGTGTCTCGAAGTACTCAGGATCACGACAGTCCTTAGATATGCTGAGATTCTCAAAGACTTCGGCGAGCATGTTGAAAACTGAGCCAAGTTCTTTTGCAGGACCCCGTGAATAGGGACGGCTAGGATGCCGAGGCAACCTATCAAGAACAACTAAACCTGAAAGATGTTGGACAGAAGCAGAAGGTGTGGAGACTTGATTATTTGTGGTGAGCTGATGACTTTGGTCAGATTTGTGGTTTTAATCTTTAAGTGGAGAAGGTAACCTTTTTCAGATTAGTATCAGTGGTGGTGTGATCGACATTCTCGGACATTTCAACATCTTTCTTTATGTTGGCATCGGGCATAAGGATTTCCTTACTTGCATGATGATTGGGAGGTTCAATATTAACATTAGTGACTTCCTTCGTCGAAGTAGTACCAGCCAGTTGGTGGGGGCAGATCAGTGTTTTCTTGAGTAGTTAAATGCTCTGTGGGCTGCTCTTCGCCGTTCATGTTTTAGTCAGCGGGATTTTCGGGTACCTCCACTGAAGGAATGGTGGGCAAAGGAAGTTTAGCCAATGCCAATCGTCGAAGTCTCTCGTCCCTTTGTTTCTGAGTCTCCTTTTTCTTGGGTGGTGGCTGCAAGTCAGGTAGCACCCTTGTCATTCAACTCCGGAAACAAACAGAGGCAAATATATATATTGAAGCAAATTGAAGGTGTTTGTTACCTGAGTTGAACCATCGGTAGCTCTTCAACTTCTCTTTGTTCTAGAAGCTGGAAGCTTGATGTAGCTCTGTTCAGGATTCTTGATAAAGTTACCCTGATCATCTTTAGCATACTTATCTACATCAGGCCAAACTACAGTCTAAAAAGAATGATTAGCGAGGTAAGAATGCTCCTCGTTAAATTGATCTTGGGCAATATTTTCTTCGTTCGCACAACCTTTCAACCAAGGATCGTCGACGACGCAAGGAAGATTGGTGAAACCATTCTCATTACTATGACGAACAGTAGGGACATCTTCAGTACTAGTCTCTTCCACATCGCCGAGGAGAAAATGTTTTTGCTCTGTGTTCTTTTTTGGAGTAAATCGACTAGCCCAAAGCTCAGTCTTTGGAGTGCAAAGGGCCACGTGATACTTCTCAAGAAAATTTTCCACTGTGTACGCCGAGGCTGGGAAAACATTGAGTTTAGCGATGTGAGGATAGTCGGTTTGACCCTCTCGACGCTTGCTCCATTCTATCATGACTCAGATGGTGTTGATGGTAAATCGAAAGGGACTCCTATTGATGGCTTTGAGGAGGTCGACGATGAAAGTGTTATGGGGATTGTAGAGATGAAATTTTAAACATGCCTTCAGTTGTCCGAAGGCTACGATGGCCCAAGACTCGTTAATATCAAGTCGGCGAAGGTCTTCTATGGTCATTAGGGTAGTACACTTGGGAATTTTGGGGAGGACAGATATTTTAGGATAAACACAATCTACACCAGCAGCTGCACATTACCTCGGCCAGTCTGTCCTGTTAACCCTCTTTGACTCAGTTCCCTGAGTTTTCGTAAAACGAGTGAAGTGAGTTGTGGAAGCCATTGGAGCAGCTTTAAGGTAATCAGAAAACGCAACGGTACCGGAATAAGTTACGGCAGTTGCAGAAGAAGATGAACTGTCTAAAGGAAACATTGCCAAATGAATCAGGAGCAGATGTAGCTTAGATCTATCCTAGAAGATCGATGAGCAGTGAAGAAGATGAAGATTTGACGGAAAGATTTGAAGGGAACCAAATGATTTAAGGAATCACAACACCAGTCGGACTTAGGGTTTTCAAGAGAGAAGCTCCGGAAAGGTTTAAGAAGAAAGAGAAAATTTCGAAAACTAGTGAAGATAAGTCTGGAATGGAAAGAGAAGAGAGAATTTATAAGGGAAAAGAATACCAACCGGTCAAGTAGATCATCAAGTTAAAAGTGAATCGTCGATATTCGCGCATAAAGAGAACGTGGCAGAGATGAAAAATAACGGAGAACGTGGCAGAAATATAAAAGATAGTGGAAAACGTGGTTGCGGTATTTTCGACGAAATACAAGAATTTCATCCCCGGCGACCAAAGATCTTGGAGATGAAAGAGGCAAAATGTGAGTGTGAAAAATACCTTCACCCTATAAAAGCATCTTAGAGGTGAAGTTTACAAGACGATTATCCAAGAGAAGTATGGAATCACCCATCTGGTCTTCGGCAATACATGCATTCAACGAGACAGAAGTGTAGCGAAAGGAGCGACATCGACAATGTCTGAAGAATAGGAGGGCTAATCCCCGTCAACGAGTAAAGGACACGTTACAGTGTGGTGGTTGAGAAATAGTTGAGCATTTAAGAGAAATCAGAACGGATATATTGTCAGAGTTGACTCGTTGACTCAGTGGAGTCTGCGTCAGCATTCCTTATCCAGAAGAAGGATCAGTCGCTAAATACTATAGTGTAGAAAGTAAGGTCGCCGATTAAGTCTGTCGGCGAAAGAAGACAAATAGTTGTCAGATACATCGTTGTCCATATTAGCTGTAGTCCATTATGTAAAATGTCTATATAAGGAGAGAGACCCCTCAGTTGAGGGGTTGAGCGAATTTGGTCTGGTCTAGAGAGAGGAAAAGTTGTGTGATCTCCTTGCTCTCCTTAGCCCAATACCGAGTAATGGTTTTCTTGAGAGAAATCGTATTAGCAAATCCTTGTGAGGTGAGTGATGTACTTAAAATTATTACAGTGGATTCCCTTGGATGTACTAATCTTGGAAGGGGATCCAAGTAAATGGTTGTCTGATATCTCTATCATTTCTCTTTAAGTTGTTATTATGTTGTTCCATGAGTTATTGTGTGAATCATTAGTATAATATTTGGGTGTACGAAGTAAGATCTCACCATGCAATTTTACACAGTTACAACCATATAATTCATCTTGCCCTCATTGAAGAGTTTAGTGATGTTTCTACTTGAAAAAGCAGGGGTACCGAAATACTACCAACTTTTCGTTTAGGGTCGTGAGTCTTATGGTCATATCTGGACGATCTCAAAAATCAATATCCAGATCTGTTTAACCTGAGCTTGGATCACAAGTGATCAGTCCGACGCAAGACAAAGTCTTGGTAAATCCTTTGGATGGATTGGGGACAACAATCAGGTTAAAAATAACGTACTTCTTGTGTTTGTTTTAATTATATAATCATAGAATATAATGCAGAAAGTAAAGCACACAAGACACCAGAGATTTTTTTAACGAGGAAACT
>JAJJMA010045079.1:0-20861 GCA_023529015.1 Papaver nudicaule
CATAATAACTAATAATAAGAACACATTGGAATGAATAGTTACCGCGGCGGCCATGAAAAAATGTTCTTGGGGAGTCAACCCTTGGGCCACGGAGGCTAAATTTGAAGAATGGGCCAAGCCAGTCGTAGCATACTTCAACATAGCTTCATAGTAACGAGAAACGGGACTGTTCCTCTCTTCTTCCAAGGAAAGCAATCGGGAGAAAGAGTCGGCGAGCCTATTTACTACCATGCCAGTATCACTCCTTCTTGGGAGCCCAGGATCTCTACCGCTAAAAGGCATCCTATGAAGATTTGTAAGAGCGAAAGGAGAGCTAGAACTACCAGATGGACCAGTAAGGATGTCCCTAGCGGGAGGAATGAGAACTTCATTGCCAGACTGGGCGGGAGGAACAACAGGTTCTTGCCCAAGAGGAATTTTTGGAGATTCTTTCACAGGCTCGGCGTCAGTCATCACAGTATCGCCGTCTTTCTCTTCAGAGATGGCTGCCAGATTGTGGGTAACAGGGGTTTTATCCTTTAAGTTGGTGGAAGGTTTCTTAGAAAGAGGAGTGGTGGAAGCAGAAGTGGAACGCCAAGTGCGAGGCAAACCTGGCTGAGGCAGCACAGTATCAGACGGCGGAAGCATAGTGTCTCTCTTGTTAGCGGAGGACTCGCCTTGAGAGTCTGCGGCGGCAGCATCTGCTTTGAACCTTTTCAGCGTCTGGCGGAGTTCTTCCTGAGGAGTCAGAGCGGGAGTACTCTGCAAATAAGCGGCACACCTATCAGATCTTGAAACAAGCAGAGGCAAATATAGATATATATTTTAAAAATATATGTGATATATTTTTAAAATTAGAAACTTAGTATGCTTGTTCCTAGATCTTCAGCTCTGCCTTTCCTGAAGCTCGGCGAGAGGAATATAGATATATATTTACCGAAAGTAAAATATTTATTACCTGAGAGGAGGATGTCCTTTTGGTAGACTTTTTGGACAACACCAGCCAGTTACCCTGGGAATCCACCTGAATTTTGCCATCGGCGCCTAGATATTGTTTTTCTTCCGCCCAGTCCAAATGGGTAAAGTCATGATCCTTGAAGCGCTTGTGTTCCTCGGGGAAGTCTAGTCGCTTGATTGTCTTATCGGCATCACACCATCCTAGCAACCAAGGGCCCTCCAGCAAGCAAGGTATGTTGGTCCAGCCAGTTTCAGAACTCTTTCTCGCCGTGGTAGTACCAGTAACTTCCTTGGCGTCTACAGCACCAAGCATGACTTCCTCTGGTTTCTTTGCAAACTTTTTCTTGGTAACAAAGCGGTAAGCCCAGGGCTCACCTTTTACGGAGGAAGGAAGAACATCGTATTGCTTCAAAAAATTCTCAACGGTATACTCCTCGGGAGAGAACTTACCCTCTTCAAACAAACCCGGGTAGTTAGTCTTGTTGTTACAGCGGAGTTTCCACTCTACTAAGATGCGAATTGCATTCGCCGTGAGTTGGAAGGGACTCTTCTTGATCGCTAGAAATAAATCGCACATGAACGTATCAGCGGGATCGTATAAAGGAAATAGATCCGCCTTTCCAGCCTTGAGCGTGCCATAAGCAGTTACTGCACCCTCACAATGTTGGTCCGGTGTTCGAAGATCTTCCAGAGTAGTAGGGGTAGAAGCCTTTGTTACCTTCTTTAAGGGCGTCAAAGTCAAAGGAGCAATAAACACTTTATCATAAGCACAATACTCCGACCACTTCTTCCAGGAGGGGCGAGTAAGAGTTTTGGTAGCAGCAAGAGAAGATTCAACTTCATTGATGGGCGAGTTGGAAATTTGAGCGGCAGGAGTGGTAGAACTAGAAGAAGCTTGAGTAGTAGAAGCCATGAGCGCATAAAAGATATCAGAGTAAGGATGAAGGTGAAATAACGGTGTATCGGAAAATCGAAGTAACCGGAGAAGATGAACAAATCCGGTTACGCAGTGGATAAAAAAGAACAAAGTATGAGTTTGACAGTGGAAAAGATAGAGAATGAAGAGAGTCAAAAGGGGATGAAATAGAAGTAGTGAGTTTAAGGTGACAGGAGATGGAAATAGGAAAAAGTATGGCAGCAGCAGGGGAAGGTTTAGGGTTTAGAAGAGCTCTGAGGATGTTTGTTCTCGAGTGAAGAAGAAGAAGGTAAAGGTTTGGAGTGAAAAAACTTAGTATTTATAGGAAGGGAAAACTCAACTGGCGCCCGGCGGTTACAAATCGTGGAGAAGTAGTAGAGATCGTGGGTTCAGACGGTTACAAGTCATAAAGTGAAGATGGCTGCATGAAGGACACGTGGCGTAACGGAAGCTGAGAAAAAGGCATGTGGCGTAATGGAGACTTAGTGGAGAACGTGGGTGCGGCATTTTCGGCGAGAGAGAAGAGAAATTTCACCTCCGGCGATCAATGATCTTGGAGATGAAAGAGGCAAAATGTAAGGGTAGAAAATGCCTTTGCATAGTAATAGCATCCTAAGGGCCAAGGTGTATCAAAAGGACACTCACGAGAAGTATGGAATCAACAATGAAAGCTGTGGGCGAAGCATCGGATACCAGGGCATAGCGGCGAGACGTACTGCACCAACGGAGTAAGATTGGCGTAGCGGGGGAAGGTGAGAAGTAGTTGAGAAGTTGTTGAGCATTCATTGCTCGTCAGAACGGATAGATTGTCAGGGTTGACTTGTTGACTCAGTGGAAACCTCGTCAGCAATCCTTATCCTCAAGAAGACTTGCTCGCTGGGAGTAAACAGTTGAAATACTACTCCGGCGACATACTTCGCCAGCGGATAGAGACAAATCAGTGTCAGAGCGTAGCTTGTCTGTATTAGCTGTGTAGCACTAATGTAAATCTTGTATAAATAGCGAGAGATACCTCTGAGAAAGGGGTTGGACACATTTCGGATTGGTCTAGAGAGAGGGAAAGTATTCTACTTGCTCTCTATAGCCCAAGGCTGAAATTAGGGTTCTTATTGTGAGTGCATACTTAGAAGATTAGCAAGGTAATTAAGAGTTGTAATCATGCTTATATTAGTGGAATCCTTGGATGTAGTCCTTACCTAAGGGCGAACCAAGTAAATCATCTTGTCAAGTATCTTTATCCTTATTCTCTTATATATTTCCTATGCTATATGCTAGATGAATGTTTAGGGGTGATTGTGTGTATGTTGATGTATGATATTTGGGTGTACTGTGTAAGATCCAACCATTGGGATTTTACACAGTTACACCCTCTCCTATGGGGAACCAGCGAGAAACCACAAAGCTATGCTCAGGTTCTCGAAGAAATTAGGAATTCAGTGGAGATGTTCAGTCCTAAAACCTGTACGCATGCTTTTTCTTTAGCCAAATTACAGGAACAAAAACATAACCTCCAATTGAAAACTGCTAAAACAAGTTCAAAGCCATTTTCCAATTCTTTTTCTTCTCCCAGAACACCTTATAACTCAAATTTTTCCTCAAAAAATATGAGTTCATCATCAACCACTCCTTATACTCCAAAAACCTTTAATACTAATTTGCTCAAATCATCTTCACCTGGATCTTCCACTCCACCAGCTAGAAGAATTAGCTATGATCAAATGGTTGCCAGAAGAGCTAAAGGCTTATGTTTCTACTGTGATGAACCATTCTCCTCTAATCACTGACTTTTGGTGAGAAAGTTGACGAAGTAGTGGATGCAGAAGAGTCTCCAGACTTGTTAACTACTCAGGAAGTAAGTACAACTCCTATAGAATCTGATATGTCAATTTCTCTACATGCACTTACTGGTAATTTTTCTGGAGAGACAATCAGAATTCCTGGTTTTCTCAATGGAAGACCTATTTCTGTGCTTATTGACACTGGAAGTACTCACAGTTTTATTGATTGTGAGCTAGCTAAGTCTTTGGGTTGTGCTATTCAACACACTCAACATCTTTTGGTTACTGTAGCTAATGGTGAGAAGACTATAAGTACGGGATTTTGTTCTCAACTTCATTGGAGTATGCAAAATTATGATTTTTGTGGAGACTTGAGACTAATTCCGTTGGGAGTGTGTGACATTGTTTTGGGAGCTGACTGGTTGAAGCAGTTAGGTGATATCATTTTTAATCTCTCCAAGCTGAGTATTTCATTCCTTCACAGGGGAAAGCAAATTACACTCACTGGTTCTCAGGTGAAGCCTTATATTCTGCAAATTAGTGGCACTGCAGTATCTGCATTTTTCAAAAAACATACCCATGGCATTATTGGCCAGCTATTTTCTATTTCTGCTTCTCCTTCACCTAAACCAGATATTCCACCTGTTATCCAGCAAATACTTGATTCTTACCCTTCCATTTTTACTGAACCAACTTCATTGCCTCCTCAAAGAAGTTTAGATCATTTTATTCCTCTGAAACCTAACTCTGAGCCACCTCACATGAGACCTTATAAGTGTCCTTATGTTCAAAAGTCAGTGGTGGAGGACTTGGTTAGGGAAATGCTGGATTCTGGAATCATCCAACCAAGTCACAACTCTTTTGCTTGTCCAATTCTTCTTGTCAAGAAGAAAGACAATTCTTGGAGATTTTGTGTGGATTATAGGAAGCTAAATAGTATCACTATTAAAGATAAGTTTCCAATTCCTATTATTGATGAGCTTCAGGATGAGTTGATCGGAGCTCAATTCTTCTCCAAGATTGATTTGAGGTCTGGGTATCATCAATTAAGGGTGAATCATGCAAATATTCACAAGACTACCTTTAGAACCCATCAAGGCCACCATGAATTTAAAGTCATGCCTTTTGGGTTGACTAATGCACCAGCTACATTCCAATCCTTGATGAATGAAGTGTTTCAGCCTTACTTGAGGAAGTTCATTTTGGTATTTTTTGGTGACATTTTGGTTTACAGTAAGAGCTTAACATACCATGTCCAACATCTGGATATTACTCTCAAACTACTTCAGCAACACCAATTGTTTGCTAAGTTCTCTAAGTGTTGTTTTACTCATCAACAACTGAAATATTTGGGCCATATCATTACTTCTGAAGGTGTTGTTGGTGATCCTGCCAAGATCTCTTGTATGCTTGATTGGCCCTTGCCAAAGAATATAAAGGAACTCAGAGGATTCCTTGGACTCACTGGATACTACAGAAAATTTATGAAGGGATATGGCATTTTAAGTAAACCTTTATGTGATCTCCTCAAGAAGAATTCCTTTCATTGGACTTCTGATACTACTGAGGCTTTCAATGTACTCAAGAAGGCTATGGTCAGTACTCATGTCCTTGCATTACCTGATTTTTCGTTACCTTTTGTCTTAGAAACTGATGCATCTGGTAAGGGCATTGGAGCTGTACTCATGCAGCAAGGCAGGCCAATTGCCTATTTCAGCAAGCATCTTGGTCCAAAATCTCAGGCCTTATCTACTTATGAGAGGGAAATGCTGGCTATTGTCCAATCTGTGAATAGATTGAGGCATTATTTACAAGGTTACCATTTTATCATCAAAACTGATCATGAGAGTATTAAGTTTTTCTTGGACCAAAAGATCACCAGTGTTCTGCAACAAAAATGTCTTATCAAACTTCTTGGGTTTGATTATGAGATCAGTTATAAAAAAAGAGTTGAAAATAAGGTGGCTGATGCTCTTTCAAGAAGATGTCATGAAGAAGCCTCTATTTCTAAATGGTTGTTTCCACACCTTCTTGGACTCAGGATCTTGTGTTGAGTTATGGTGATGATGTTAAAGTTCAGCAAAGCATCTCCAAATTGTTAATCAATCCTGAAGCAATTCCACATTTTACTTATACTGGGGGTATTTTAAGATTTAATGGGAGACTCTATGTGGGTTATGGAGCTGGCACTAGATCTTCTATCATGCATTCAGTTCACAACTCGGCAGTTGGAGGCCATTCTGGAATTCAGGCAACTTATATGAGAGCCAAATCTTAATTCTTTTGGCCTGGGCTTAAGCAGGACATCCTAATATTTGTCACTTCTTGTGATACTTGTCAGAAGAACAAGAGTGAACACACACACCCTGGTGGCCTACTTCAACCTCTTAGTATACCTGATTATCCATGGCAACACATCTCTATGGATTTCATTGATGGGTTACCAATGAGTCAAAGGAAATCTGTAATACTAGTGGTGGTGGATAGATTGACCAAGTATGCACACTTCATTGGTCTTCAACACCCTTATACTGCTGCAACTGTAACTGAGGCATTTCTTGGACACATTTTTAAGTCTCATGGATTACCTACTTCCATCATTTATGACAGAGATAAAGTCTTCACCAACAACTTTTGGCAGGATCTTTTCTGATTGTTGGGCACTGAATTGAGGTTGAGCACTGCTTACCACCCTCAGACTGATGGACAAACTGAAAGGGTGAACTCTTGTTTAGAGACTTACCTCAGATGTATGACTCATCACAGGCCTTCTAAATGGATTAAGTGGCTACCACTGGCAGAGTGGTGCTATAACACTAATTTCCATACCAGCTTCCAGATGTCTCCATTCAAGGCCCTATATGGGTATACTGCACCCCATTTGGCATTTCCTATTGAGCATACTACTCATGTGGCAGCTGTTGAGACTTACTTACAGCAAAGGAATTCAGTTCTGGAATTATTAAAGGAGAATCTACTTAAAGCTCAGGAAAGAATGAAGTTTTATGCAGATAAGAAGAGGGTGGAGAGGTGTTTTAAGGTGGGTGATTTGGTCTTCCTCAAGCTACAACCCTATAAACAAGCTTCTGTGGCTCTCAGGAAAAACTTCAAGCTGTCTACTTAATACTATGGCCCTTTTCCAGTACTTCGGAAGGTTGGCTCTCTTGCTTACAAACTACAGTTACCTTCCACTTCTAGAATCCATCATGTGATTCATGTATCTCAGTTAAAGAAGTTGATTGGTCAGAAGTACACTCCATCTCCACATCTTCCTCTTACTGATCATGAAGGGCAAATTGTAGTGGCTCCTGACAAGATATTGGACTCCAGGTTTATCAACAGAAATGGCTTACAGGTACAACCATTTAGTGGTGCAATAGAAAAATGCTACAACTGAGAATGCCACTTGGGAGGACTCTTTGCACATGAAAGCTCACTTCAAAAAGTTCTTCCTTGAGGACAAGGAACCTTTAGAGGGGGAGGTAATGTCATGTACTAGAGTTAAGGCATGAGTTGTGAGTCACCCCTTATGTAATTAGGTTAGCCCTTAGCGTCTTAGATGGGTTAGTCTTTTACTTCTATCTGTTAGCCGTTGCCCACCGTTAGTCTATTGTACGCGTGTAACCATCTCCATGGGCAGTACAGTTAGTGGTAGGTGGGTAGTTAGCCTTATCCCTTCTGTCTGTTGCAGACATGTATATTGTATGAGTTGTCATTTACATTTCTCACTGCTACCGAGCATCTGTATTACGATTTCCGACGTTATTCCAACGATATTACGACGTTAATTTATTTACGATTATCATCTCTGATTTATACTAGAACAATACAGATTGATATATAAGGTATGTCTTGTGACATGATACCAAAGTATGTGTGGCTGAAACGAGTTTATCAGTTGATACTCACATATGGTATTAGTTCTAGTATATCATTGTTAGTGTATCAGAAGCACTCTATGTGGAGGTTTTACGTTTTACTTGCGAATTGCGTCTTATGGTGAATCCCATTGTGGTTGATGAAAGTTGATTAATATATCTATTTAATACAGTGAGATACTAAAGGTTTGTGAGCAGATTCTTTCCATGGGAATGAGATCACACATATGGTAGTCTTAATTTGTGAACAATATCGATTAGACATCTAATTTATGTATTTGGCCTTGAAATTAAATAAATATAGGTACACTTGATCGTTATTTTCCGCTGGGGGTTCCGTGCGAGTGTAACGTTTGGCCTTTCAAGATACGTATATCAACTAGGGAGATTGATTAATTTTTCATATGCATAGTATGTTTCACATGTATATAGTTGACCAAGAATGGGTACTTGAGTAGTGGTTGTTTTCGTATAGTAGGAGTTGTTTCATGGAAGTGCTTGTGTGGTTATGGGCTTGAGATTATGCATTAACTGATCAGTTGGACCAATAAGAGGGGAACGTGACGCCAACATTTGGTATGCAAAGACACGATAACTGATAAGTTAGACAATTAAGTGAAGCTTTGTGAGTCGTTAAATGGTAAGCGTCGTTACATTTCGAGGACAAAATCCTCTATTAGGGGGGAAGATTGTAATACCCCACTTTTATCTTTGGAATTGAATTTAGTCATGTACATTTATTTCATGGACTAGGTAGATTATTTTAAGGGCTTTTTGTGATAATTAGTCCACCCAAAAAATATGTATATAAGTAGTATAGTTATGAGATAATCCCATAGGGAGGGAACCAGGGGAAAAATAAAATAAAAACCTAGTTATTACTTACCACAATAAGGACGAAGAAAAGAAGTTGTTGCGTAAACCCGAGGAGGTTGTCTCTTAAATCTCAAATCAAAGAGAAGTATTATTTTTTTATCTTGTTTATTGATAAGTTTGAGTTGGAATGGTTGATTTTGCTTGAAAACCTTGTGTGGGAATTGAAATTCTAGGTTGATTCACGAATTGGTTTTGTCTACCATATAGACCTAGGTATTGTTTACACTGTAAGTCAAAAATTAACCGTTGGAATCAAGTGAGTTTTGGATATGTTGTGCAAACCATTGTCAGTAACGCTCGATCAAAATTTCAGGCCAATCGGATCAGTTAAAGTTATAGAGATTGATGTGTTTCGGTGCAACTTGCTACAGAATTCGCAGAACTATATAGTTTTTAGAAACCCTAAAATATAGAGGTTACCCTGTATGGAATTAGTTGATTTTTTTTTATATGAGGAACTCATTAGTATGAAGTGTACGCTGTAAAAAATTCAAGGTATACCGATGAGTGAAAGTATTTTAAATTAGGGACTTTTTAGAGTTACGCCTATAGCGTTTCAGATGGGTTTGAGCTTATAGAAACATTCGTATCTAATCCAACCGTTAACTTTCTTTCAAATTTTTATACAATGTTATACATACAATTTTGGATGTGTGACTAATACTTTATTATGTTCTTTGAAGTATAGATCATGATATTGTCAGAGACAACGGAGGTTGTATTCTCTTTGCTTGCAAGGTAAATTGCTGAATCGCTTTGTATGAGATTTAAGTATGAATTGTGTTGTGTAATATGAGTTGGGAAGTGCTGATTATGCAGAAATTAAGTATGATTCAAATCATTTTTATGTGTGTTAAAGTATGAATGAAAGTTAAATCATTGTTTGATGACTCTTTGTGCGATGATACTGTCCTTGTGTATATACTTGCTAAGAGGTCAGGTTCGCAAAGCTATGAGCTTGTGAGTGTCGGTAAGAAATTATTGTTGTTTATATGCCGAGTGCAAGGCCATAAATATTAAAATAGTATGTGTCTCACGGTGGTCAGTAAATGAGAGTATTGTATTTTTGGTGTATGTGAGTAACCGAATTGTAAGAAAACCTAAAATGATTTCTGAGTCACAAGGGGATGCATTCTTCCAATGTCCTTTCAGAGATTCTGATGGATGCAAGAATGGTTATCGTGGACGTGGCCTTGGCAAGAGATCTCTTATCAAGCATCTTAATGACCACCACTTCGTCAAGGGCAAGGAGATTGGACGATGCAGAGATAGAATTTGCAGCAATCCGGATGTGTACCAGGCATGGGTGGAGGTATTATATCAGTTACGAATGTGGCTATGTTCTGAATGTATGCATCTTCATGCGTGGAGGAGACCGTGTAGGCATTCAGGAGGTATTATCCCTGGACCTTTCAATGGGTTTGGAGTAGATTTCCTCATACATGTAATTTCCTCATTTAAATAGGGTTTTTAAGAAGAATATAACAACTATTAAGAATATCCCTCCCAGGTGTAGACTTCAAGTCTCCAGAGCACTAAAATCTTCTATCGACGAGGTAATATCTAATCTTATGGATTCTTCATGTTGGATTCAATTGCTTCTTTTTCCAGTTTGTATTTTACACAATTATATTCCTAAGTCCAGTTTCGAAGAAAGGTCGGGTATTAGAAAGAAATTACAAGTAGCTTCAATCAACCAGTCTCTTGTGCAGTGGCTAGAACCCAATGGGTGTGTTAATTTAGCTCTTAAGTTACTGAAAGAAGATGAACATTTACGCGCAGACAAGTGGGAAATCAGAAAGGAGAACCAAGAGAGTAGCAATTTGAGTGTTTGTCGAAAGAAAGTAGCAAATGGGTTATACTCCGTTGCTATTCGTGTTTTAACCTCCACTGGTGTGGCTTCTTATACTGATAATACCTTATCAGACCTTATAAATATACACCCATAAGTACCACCACCCACCTTACCCCAGACACCCATACCTGATGATGTTCTTTTTGCTAATAATGTTACGGTGCTTGAGAGGATTAAGAGCTTCCCAAGAGGGACTTCATGTGGTAGGGATGGACTCAGGGCACAACACTTACTTGATGTTTTGAGTGGAGCTGTTTCTGATGTGTCTGGCGATATTCTTTCACTGATTACTGGTTTAGTTAACCTTCTGCTGTTAGCTGGAAAATGTCCTCCTCAATTGGGTATATTCATAGCCAGTGCACCTCTCACTCCTTTACTCAAACCAGGAGGAGGTATAAGACCCATTGCAGTGGGTACTGTATGGCGGCGTCTTGTTTCTAAGGTAGCGGCAACTTCTGTTGGCAAAGCAATGGGTGTTTACTTAGGTGACTTGCAGTTTGGAGTTGGGGTTCCTTGTGGAGGTGGAGTTCTTCTTTTTGGATCTTCATTCCTTTGAAAGATCTGTAGCGGATAATTCCTTTATGTTTTCCTTTGATGAAATCCCACCATTGATTGGGTCGTAACAGGCAGCATTCCTAACGGTGTTTGGTGTAGTGAAGAATTGATGTGGTGAGGAGTCCCCAGCCATGTTCTCTGATATCTTATCGATGTTTTTCGTTGGGCTCAACTTCCTCATGCAAAAATATGTTGTTCGTCGGCTTCCTTCAACCTCCTTGTGTGTTGGCTCTTCGGGGATGGTGAAGGCTCGAAGAAGTGGAGCATGCTCTTTAGTTGAAAATACCGAGTCTGGGGAACCGTCTTAGTCTTTGGTTCTTGATCCTCTCGTTGCTGTTGTTGCGTATCTGCATCTTGTGTTTGAGTCGTATTCTTTTCCGGAACTCTTTGAGTTATCTCGTGTTGACGTCTTTGTTGCTTGTTAACGAGTCTCATGTTATCACGGGTTTCACAAGCTTCCTCAATCCTTAGCTGC
Source organism: Papaver nudicaule (assembly GCA_023529015.1). Taxonomy (NCBI): domain Eukaryota; kingdom Viridiplantae; phylum Streptophyta; class Magnoliopsida; order Ranunculales; family Papaveraceae; genus Papaver; species Papaver nudicaule. Next base: position 11,270 of record JAJJMA010045079.1, read on the forward strand.
TTGAGCCTTTTCTAGCAAGGTAAGGATGGTTGCAGACGATCGTTTTGCAGCCTCGTAGAGCTCATAGCATGTTTGAAAACGTTAAAATCTCTAAGAGAACTCAGAAACTGTTCCGTTGACATAAAGTTCGAATTCTGAACTTTCTTCCAGTGAGGAGTAACCCATGGGAGAGGGATCTTCCGGATAAGGAGGTTGGTGTGGACGAAAAAGAGATGCGCCTTCTCTTCTTGATTCTCCAGGGGGTTTCTCTTGGTCGAGTAGCAGAGTTGGATTGTTGGTTATGCTTCTGTCCAGGTTGTCTCGAGAGTCCAAACCCTAGAGTTCCTGGCTGCCTGCAGTAGTAACTATGGAAGTCCCCATGTCTCGTCGTCATTCTCTCGGTGATGATGGGGTTGTCAGTCTCTTCAGTGTTTGTTGATAAATCCTTTGTCGTCACGAGTACTACGAGCTCCTTCACTCCTTAAGGGTTTATTACTCCATAATAGTGCAGGTTCAGTTGTGGCGCTGTGATTTGTGGCGTCGTGACTCACGGCTCCGTGACCTGTGTCGTCGTGACCTGTGGCGTTGTAGCCTGTGTTGCGATCTGCTTTGACCCATGTTGTCACTTGAAGTTTTCAAAGCCGAGCTTGAAGTTGTATGCTTTGGGCGTGTTACCTCTGTACCTGGATTCTTTCTCTTACCCCCTTGTCTGATGGCACTCATGGATGGTAAGTTGTTGGTGTAATGCTTGTTGATCAGGCTGTTATCACCGTGGGTACTACGAGCCTCTTCGCTTCTTAGGAGTTTGGCCCTGTCCGGTAGTGCAGACGCAGTCGTGGCAGATCTTTTGCAGCTTCATGGAGTTCTGAGAATGTTTGAAAGCAAAGGTTTTCCAAGAGGGATGGGCAGACAGGGATCATTTCGTTGATGCAGAGCTCCACCAATTGTGGTTCAGTTACGTTCGGGTCCTGACAGTCGAGAGTTTGGCTCCTGTTGTTGTATCACCACTTCGTTCCTCGTACCAATGCCGCTCGGGGCAAGGTTGTTGTATCAAGTGTAGGCTCTGCCAGTAAGGGGCTTCGAGGATTATCCGAGTCTCAGCACGTGGTGGTATTCGTGTTCTCCTCTTGGGAAGAGGGATCCTCTACGCTTCGTATGTGTAATACCCCGATTCGGCGGTGGTTGGCCGAACGATGGAATATAAGTAATAATTTATCCTTTCCAAACACCGAGGCCTTTTCAAGCACAATTAACTCAGAAGTTGGAAAAACTCTGCAGTTAAGCGTGCTCGGGCGGGAGTAGTCCAGGGATGGGTGACCTCCCGGGAAGCTGCTGCCGGATGACCGCAGCGGTGCCCGTTGAAAACCCCACACTGCCGGATGACCGCAGTGGTTAAGTGGGGACAGTATCGGTGGAGGGAATGGGTCGTTACAGTATGGGTACGGTTGTCAGCGTCGTCTCCTCCTCTTGGCTTTGGAGTAGTCTATCCAAACCGTCTTTTAGTGACGTATTCAAGTTGTGGTTCTTTTCCTGTTGAGGCTCTGTTTGAGTAGGGATCGTCTCATCATCCTAGATGTGGATCACATCGACGTTAGTACTAGCAGCAGTCCTGGGAGTTCTTTTGGCTTGTGAACCTGATGATGGCTTCGTAGTTAAGAGTTTTGGGACAAGCCAATACCTCAACTTGGGTAGCGACAAATTGGTTTGGTCTTCTGTAAGATCGTCTTGCTGTTTGGCTAATCCTCCGTGGTTAGTTTCTTTGACACTTCCCTTTCCTTTACGGTGGTAGCATTGATTCTTATCGAAGGAGAAAGGTTACTTCAAGGCGTGCTAACTGGATCTGCACGAGTTATTAGGACAACAAGAGCCGCTGGAACAGCAGGGATTACAGAGGCAACACCAGGAGAGTTGGAGCAGGCGTGACGATGTATGTGACAGGGGTTGTTAAGATAGTAGGTGTTACGTGGAAGCATCATGGGTGGTCTGGATTCTGGGCACGACGCTGAATGTAGGTGGACTGGTAGGTGTTGCGCTGGAAGTTGCAGTACCTTCAGTTGAAGAGTTAGGATTTTTGTTGTCTGATCTTGACCTGGGTTCAACCGTTCTTGAGAGAGTTTTCTGAGACCGAGAGATTGATCTCCCACTGTGGTCGCCAAATGTTTTTACCAGAAAAACATATGTACCGTTTTTGGGTACTTTTGTAGTGCTCAAGATCAAAATCGAACAAGACTAGCCTAGAAAAAGTCAATGGTCGTTCCAGTCTTGCTTCGGTCACAGAGAGGATAGAGGTTGATCTAGAGAGGGAAAAAGTGAAAGAAACTTGATCAGGTTGAGGATGTAATTTTCTGGGTGAGAGTTCAAGACCTCCGACGTAGGTGTGACTGGAGATCTCCAAGGCTAGAAGTGTGTTGAATACTCAGATATGTGTGCTTTGAGGTTCTGGTGTTTTCAAGTGTTCTGAATGCTCTAGTTGTTCTAAAAAATGTTATGCCTTGGAAGATAGAGGAAGCCTCTATTTATAATGTTGAACTCACCCTGATCTCTCGATAGAGAATGTGGAAGCCGTGGAAGAGTGGAGGATTGGAGGACATGAGTTGTGCTATGTAACCGATAGAGTTGTGTAGAACGTGTCCACTCAGCACCACTTTCTTGTAACTGTCCATCATCTCTATCAGTTTCTTTCTAACTGTCGTAGACCGCCAGACCAATACCCCTAAAGTTATCCCCCCGTGTGATTTTGATATCTCGTGTAGAGATGCAGACATTGTACTGCTTTGGGCCATAACGATGTTGTGTGGCCATGAGTGTTGCACAGACGTTGTGTGGCCAGGAGTGTGTGGATGTGGCGCCATGGCCTTGGCCTTTGGCCAAGGTTGGATGGATGTGGCGTCATGGATGTGGCGACATGGACTTGGTGACCACGGCCTTGTCCTTTGGCCAAGGCCAATATTTGTATGGCACCATGGATGTGGTGCCATAGCCTTGGTGGCCACGGACTTGGCCTTTGGCCAAGGCCAATACTTATATGGCGCCGTGGATGTGGCGCCATGGCTTTGGTGGCCAAGGCCAATACTTGTATGGCGCCATGGCCTTGGTGGCCACGGTCTTGGCCTTTGGCCAAGGCCAATACTTGTATGGTGCCATGGATGTGGAGCCATGGCCTTGGTGGCCAATTTTGTGACCATGACCATGTTTTGGGCCATGGTCTTGATCACTCTTAGTGGTGCATTTGGCCTTGATTTCTTTAGCCATGCCGTCTTTGAGCTATGACATATTAGACCACCCTTTGGTTAGGTCATGACCTGTTTAGGCACGTTTGAGCTGTTGCATGTTACTCAAAGTTATGACTTGTTTAGGTGCGTTTGAGATGTTTAAGCTGTTGTATGTTACTCAGGGAGCTCTGGACGGGCCTAGAGTTGTGGTTCATCTGAGGTTTTCATTAGAGACTCAAGTGCTGAATCGTTTTTCGAGAGGAAACCCGAGAGGGTGTGTCTCTATTTTGACCGAGATTAGGCGAGAGCCTGAGGTCTTTAAACATTGAGGAAGAAACCTGAGAGGGTGCGTCTCTATCCATTATCCACCATAGTACCAGTGAGTAACTTAGTTCTGATGTCGAGGAATTCGAAGCGATGTCGGCATGAAGTAAATTGGTGGTATTATGAGTTGGTGGGATGTTTAACATCGCACTACGATATTATTCTCTCCACCCGGGGAGATATAAAAGAGAGCTCGTAGGGAGCGTTTTTAGTTTGCAGAATAGGTTGTATTCTGAAACCATAGAAGTCTGTCTGAGTAGACAATCGCCTCTTGGTGAGGCATGATAGAAGGAGATTTTACAATTTTATCCCTTCTCCATTTTTTCACCATTTATAGGTTGATAGGTCGGCAATGCTCCGACGGGTGAGACGTAGATGCCCATTTATTTCTCGTTGGGCAGAGTTTTGTTATACTTCACCATTTAATCTGTACTATAGAGAATCTAGCTACTTTATTTTCTGCTTAGGAAGTTCAGCAGGGTGACCCCCTCGGTCCACTTCTCTTTGCCTTGACATTACATTCATTAGTGAAGAAAATTGATGATGAATGCTCTCTTGATCTTCCAGCCTAGTACTTAGATGATGGCACTATCGTAGGATATACTTTGGAAGTTTCCAAAGCTCTCAGAATCATTCAAACAGAAGGCCCGGCTCTAGGACTCATTTAAATATTACCAAAACAGATATATTTTGGCCTTCTACTGATATTCGTAGTATGGATGAAGGTGTATTCCCTGCACAGATTGGTAGACCTGTTTCAGGTGTGAAGTTACTTGGAGGCCCGATAAGTCTTGGCCACACCTTCTGCAGTAATATGGTGATGTCTCGGGTCAACAAAACCATCCTTTTGTTGGACACTATTAAGAAACTTGAAGACCCACAGATTGAAATGCTTTTGCTTAGATTTTGCGCAGGTGTGTCTCGTTTGTACTTCAGTATGCGCACTAATAATCCTTCTTTTGTTACAGAACCATGGTGTGTTTTTGACAACCACTTACTTCAGATTGAGATTTTTTTTTGTTAAATCCCAGAATTGTATTAATAATCAAAAGAATTACATAAAATGTTACATAAACAAAGTTTCAAGAAAAGAGACATTGTGTCCCAAAAACTTGAAACTAAGTAAAACGATAATAAGTTACATTAGGGGACTCAATAGATGTAAGGAAATCTGGCCTACCCTCAAAAGACTCAACCATTCCCTCTTGAAGTTCACTCCCCCTCTTAGCCATTGTATCCGCTGCAAAATTCGCTTCTCGATAAGTGTGCACAAATAAGATTTGATGATAACACAACTTGACTGCTTCCCACCTGCTTAAAAATAACCATGGCACTGCATCATTTTGAAGGGCCAAAATTTCCCCTTTACAGTCTGCCCGTATTTTGATATTACTGTATCCAAATTTCACCGCCCATTCCAACCCATACAAAACAACAGTTGTCTCAGCTTTGAAATTTGTCGTCGAGCCCAGACCAACTGAAATAACACCTAACACATCTGAATTCACATCCCTAGCAACAATACCAATACCACCTGGACCAGGATTTCCAAAGGCTGACCCATCACAACACAGCAACAGTTCATTAGCTTCAGGTGCAACAAAATAGCATGGGATAAGCACTAAATTCTTCACGGATCTGTACTTAACTCTAAAGAAATCCAGCATCATAAGGTCGTCCACACAGTTGTACATATTACCCCTTAATCTCGTAGCAAACTCATGTACCAATTGAAAGATACGCAACTTGAATTGGTGAACAGATAGTCTTCTTTGATTACACAACAACAGTTCATTCCCAGTACTTGAGAAGATTGATTACAAGTGACGGACCTGGTTTTGGTTTGCTGCAGCAACGTCTAGTTTTGTTACCTATCAGAGACGGGGATTTGGGCATATACACTATGTCTGACACATTATACTTTTGTTTCCTGGCTTCTCGTGTACAGACCCATGCGCTACAAGCCATCATTCTTCGCAATTCCAATATCACGGGTAGGACACTTCTAGGAAGCCCTGGACATCATTACACAGTCTTGTGGTTTGGATTCTTCATTCAGCATCAACGATACTTCCCCACACCTCATGAGTTCACTGGCAGTCAGATACTTCTATGCAGTGAAGAATGCTATGCCTGCAAAAAAAGCATGTCCACCAGGGATGTAATCCTTTGGCAAAGTAACAAGGTTAAGCATGCACATGACTACTTATTAGCTGTTCTAATATCAGGGCTTCATCAAAAGATAGGACCAAGGAAGTTCAGGTCAGTTCTTTGCTACATGTTGGGTATTCCTTTATTCTTAAGAGGTAGCACGTGCTCTTGCTGCCAAAGGGAAATTGATATATTGGTGACCATGCCTTACATTGTGCACATGGTATAGGACTCAAATTCCGTCATGATCTTGTTCGTCATGTTCTAGGTGATATATGTTTCCAGGTGGGAGTACCAGCTAGGAAAGAAGTTAATCTAGGCTTTCTCTCTCGTGATGGTGGTGAATTGAGGCCAGCGGATGTTCTAGTCACAATTGGCATAACGGACGTGACATTTGTTTCGATGTTACGGGGGTCTCTCCTTTTACTGGTGGAGTACAAACTTTCATTCCTGGTCATGCAATTGCCAATGCAGAGGCTAGAAAACGTGAAAAATATTTGGAGAAATGTAGGACAAACGGTTATGAGTTTTTTGCTTTGGCTTTCACCACTTTAGGCGAGCTTGGATATGATTTTATGGGATTCCTTAAGAGATTGAAGACTTACGCCGCCAACCACGATGCTAATACTAGACTGGGCAATTTCCTATTTCATCGGCTAGGTTTGGTTATACAAAAGGGTGTCGGTGCTCAAATTGTTGCAAGATTACCGACCAACACTACACCATATTTGGGGGGTAGCAACGGTGCTCATCTGTTGCTAAAAGTGTTAGAAACGGGGGCCAGCCGTTGCGATTCATGGTGTGACGAATTTTAGCAACGGTAATGTTGCCGTTGCGTCTCATGGGTAGCAACGGTACTAGCAACGGACCAGTTCAGCCGTTGCTGGATTTTGCCCGCAACGGCCCGATTTCCGTTTCTTTAATTTCCCAGCAACGGCCATCCCTCCGTTTCTGATTTCAGTAAGCAACGGCCTGATGTCCGTTTCGGATATTTTCCAGCAACGGCCCAGCTTCCGTTTCTTATTTTAGCCGGCAACGGCGACATTACCGTTTCTAAACCTTGACCAGGTCAACGAAGACCGACTTCCCTTTGCCGGGGAAATTTTAGCAACGTAAATTCTTCCGTTGCTAAATCTTGACCAGGTCAAGGAAGACCGACTTCCTTTTTATATCAACCCAATTTCTCCGTTGCTAAACCTTGACCAGGTCAACGTAGACCAACTTTTCCTGAAAATAGAAACGGTAAAATACCGTTGCTAAAGTTTTAACAGAAAAAAAAAACAGATTTTCCTGGTTTACCAGCCCTGGAATTGCAGGCAATCATACCCCTGCAATTCCCCCATTCCCCTGCACCTACAGTTCCCCAATTCCCCAATCATACATTCACAGAATCATACATTCATAGAATCAATTTCATTCATTCAAAGATATTCAATACCAAAATTTCATTCATACTTAGACAATATTTCATACTTAGACAATATTTCATACTTAGACAATATTCCATACTTAGACAATATTTCAAGTTTACTTGGTGCTACACTTAGCCAAAAAAACAGAACTTATAATAACGAAACCTAGCTAGTTTCAGACAATATTTCAAGTTTACTTAGTGTTCTTGTTCTATAAGACCTAGCTAGTTTCAGTACCTGGTTCTGTAATACTCTTCGGCCTGATAGTAGGTACCTTCCCATAAGCTACATCCGTCGACATGGTAACAACCTTAAGAATTTAAACCTGTATTGATTGTCCCTTGCTACTGTAAAATGTAGCACAACCATTTGCATACATACTTCAATATAGCACGGGACAGTCAATACAGCTCAAATCAATAAGGTTAAGGAATTTGCACAGTAAGGCCTTGGCTTTGTTGTACCTTCCATATAGCTGAAAGTGCATGATATCCCTGCAATTGTTAACCATTGTATCCAATATTCAGAAACCTTAACTTAGAACAACAAAATTTGCCTAATTGATGTGATACAGGAGAGGTCATATACCTGTCATCCAAATGCATTCTTATCCTTCACTGTACCCTAGCCTTTCCCTTTGCATAAGCCCGCATCACAATACCTCGCACGAAAGTATAAACCAAATGTCAATATAGAGAAATTGATCAATATCAGAGGCAAAAACAAATGAAAGTAGCTAGATAAGTACTTACCAGGGATTGTTATTCCCCCGGGTGGCTACTACCGCTTCAGTGAACCTCAACTGCAATCACATAGATGTGTTCAATCATACATGTTTAAGTATGCATTAAAGATCACCAAGAAAATAAAAGACATTTCAATTCAGATTCTAACTTAGTTCCGTGTTAGAACTACAAACACGACATTCAAATAATGTATCTCCTACTTGTAAATAAAAACTGTAAGTTGACAATCCAGTAAACATTAGGCAGCTAAAACAAATGCCTATCACACTCAAGTGTAACTTGACCCAACAAAAGTGAAAAATCTCGCAATATGACGGTTCAGGAAACACTAAAAAGATCACACAATATCATATAGACAAGTAGTTCTCAAATCAGAACAAGTCGAAACTAACCATCACAATACGAAATCTATCTATAATGGTTTATATTTCCTATGATCGTGCAAGTTAACTGAAATATACAAATTTTACAACAACAGAAAATGCCCAATGTAGCAGAACTTGCCAACTCGATCCTAACTAGTTATTAGAATACATACCCAAAGGTTTGATGACACTGATCCATAAGTACACAGATCCATATCCTCAACTGCAACACAAGAACAACGCATAATTAGATATAGCAAAATATAATAATTAACAAGAACTGTAAGTTAGAATTGATGGACTATTAGGCAGAAAGTATAAACTGAAGTTCAATATCGAGAAATTATAACTAAGTAGTACTACAAGCAAAAACAAATGAAGCTATCTAAGTACTTACCAGGGAATGATATTCCCTGGGTGGCTACTACCGCTTCAGTGAACCTCAACTGCAGTCACCTGCATCATCACATTATAACAGAACACAAACATATACAAAAAAAAAAAACCACACATCATTTAAAACATTCAATTTAACCCCCAAAATGTGTTATCCAAAAAAGTGCAAAACAAAAAAAAAGACTAGAAGCAGAATGTCATCCAGCAACACTTTCACATGACTAGGCAATACTCATTCTAACTGGAACACCTTCCTCATATGATCTTCTCTGCTTTCTGTTGGTCCAGGTTGTTCTCATTCTCACAGAACACTTTCCAGTCCTCTTCTTTAATATTTGGAGGAACAAATAAAAGCCTTTCTTCTTGTGTAGAATGTTTTTCTCCAATGATATCTGCTATAAAAGCCTGGTAAGTTTGCACTTGTAGTTCTCTCCAGGCATCTTCATTATACTTGCGTGGCACTTGTTTTTCTTCATCGACCTCCACTGGAGCCATAATTACCTGTAATTAAGAGGGAGGAAGACATAAGCACATTACAGATTTAGGTCTGAAAGTCATCCAACCCTTATCAACAGTACATGGCATATTTGAATTACCCTACAATAGCAACATAACAATCAAAAAACACTCAATGTCCTAACATATGTATGTTTTCGACAAGTTGGGCACATGATCCATTTATTTGGTGACTTTTCATGGAAAACTGATCTCTCTATCATAGCAACCAAACTTGCAAAGCAGCATCAAGAGAAATATCATACACACTGAATCATAAACATACTTAACATACACAAAAAACTAAATAACTGAATCATGAACTAACATAAACAACAGCAGTAGTAACAAAACCTAAAAGAAAAGATTTATACCAACACCACCAGTATCGACAACACCAGAATCAAAAACTGCAGTACCAACAACACTAGATCATCACCAACAGCTAAACCTAAAATCAACAAAAGCTTAAATCATTGAATACCCAAAGACCCAAATACCCAAACAAACCT
>JAJJMA010045113.1:0-10067 GCA_023529015.1 Papaver nudicaule
GGAAGTAGAAAAGTTGACTTTTTAGGAAGCAAAACTTTTTTGCTTATGACTTCTGGGATCGGCTTCTGCTTTCAGAAGTGCTTTTATATCCAAACAAATTATCAAAACCTTTTTGCTTATGACTTCTGGAATCGACTTCTACTTTCAGAAGTGCTTTTGTATCCAAACAGAATAGCAAAACAGAAGCTAATTAAAGAAGCAAAAGCTAATAAGGAAATATAGTTTAAGCAAGGGAATAACTATAGATAGCAGAAAGGAAATACTAAGTTATAAAAGGTTGTCGAGTTGGTGTCGCAACAGGGTCTTTTTAATAGGACAGCCGCCACCCCCTTGACACCCACCACCGAATTTCACTATATAACCATAGCTAGCTCCTTTCCCGCTGCTCTCGACCAGCACCTTGACATCGCACCTCTGTTAGGTTTGTGTTAACTTAAGGTATGAAGTTATGGGATGTTCCCTTGAGGAAGGAGAAACATTCACGTGAACTGTTTATACAAAAACATATAGATAGATTCAAGCAGCAAAAGGAAGCCAACAAGTTGCAAACCCAAAACCACGATGAGTTGAAGGAGGAAGAGGATGTAGAGAAACAGAAAAGTAAGGAAGCCAAGTTGCAGGAGGAAGAAGAAGCACAAAGCCAAAACCACGAAACTGTCGTCTTTCTTGATGAGTTGCTTGCAGCATCGCAGAAAAGGAAGGAAACCAAAGAAAGGAGGAAGGAAAGGAAGGAAGCCAAGTTGCTTGCAGCAAAGAAGAGAGAAGCACGACACCGAAGATACGTAGCTATTTTTGAAGCAGCACGACGCCCAAGCTGCGAATCCAGTTTTGGATATTCAAATGATAGTACTACTGAAACTGATTCGGATGCGCAACCTGGTGGTAAGAAGAAGAAGAGCGCACCGAAGAAGAAAATAAAAAATCAAGAACACCTCAAGTGGATAGCTTCCTGGCATACGGGCCGGGGAAAAGAAGGGATCCCCAAAGTTCTGGTTGACTGGTTGTATCTCGCTGTATTTACAGATGGGTATTTCAGAGAGGGAAGAAGAGGAGGGCATGGGGCTATAATCCGTGACAAATTGGGTAATCCTATTGTTGCTTCAGCTGTGGCTGTGGCCCCTGCGGATTTAGTGTCTTATGGTTATCAACAGTTGCAGGGTGTGGCTAAAGGCGTTGAACTTGGAGTAGAGAATTCTCTTCCTGGCATTCAGGTGTTTTGCAATGCAAGGTCTGTTGTTCGGCTTGTTGATGAAGCTCTTCAAAGGCGTAATTGTACGCAGCATTCGTCTTCTGATGTTATCTGTAGGACTTGCGTAGGTTGGTTCATAGCAGACGCTGGGGAGGATGAAGCCTTCTTCTTCCCTCTCCTAAAGAAGATAGCAGAGATGGTGGATAAGTTCCCTTGGCACTTTTTTATCCATAAATGTTCAAGAGGTAAGAACAATGTAGCAGATTATTTGGCAAAGAATGGTGCACCGGGAATGGAGGTGTTGTGGCCATCTGATTTTCCACTTGGACTTCAGAAGAAACTCTGCCAAGAGTATTTTTATTATGGTGGTCGGCTGCCTCTTTCTATGTGATGATGTCTTGGTGGCGTTTGGCTATCTATATGGAAACTCGTGGTCATGTTTAGGAGTTAATCAACGACGTGAATGCATCAGAATTACCGTAGTTGTACATCCTATTTTGTTGTCACTGGAGTACCTTAAGGAGCCTTGTGTTAAACGTCCATCAGATAATAAGTGATGTAGCTGTACTTAGTCGTCTCACTGCTGCTCTTTTGAAAGATGTGATACGAATCATGATCCCATTTCAGATTCAACACTGTGGACACGTGAGATATGGTGCATTAATGCCATTTCAATTTATCAGATCCTTGAAGAAAATGATGCAGGAGCGCAATATATACTAGACCTTATGTTTTCTTTAAATGTCAGGGAGAACCTCTCGTATGCAGATACTGAAATCTGATATGTTTGATGTCCATAAATGTGTAAAGTTTTTACCTCTGAGTCCTATAAACTGAAGGGTCATATGTTTCTTTTTTTTAGGTAGTGCTTTGCACTGTGATCCATATTTTGTTTTACTCTTTGCAAGTCAAGTTTGCTTGAAGGTATCCCTGATGCTGGAACTGGGAATGTGGCACGAGATCACAACTGTAGGGTTACTACTGCACAATGCTACATGGCAGAAACTCAGGCTGGTAATTTCAGGCCTTGAATTGTTCAATGGGTGGGTGTTAGTTAGATCTGATTCTGGTAGTGTTAGACAAGCTTTCAGTAATAACTATATTCCTTGGCTCAGCAGCTGTCAGTACTAGTGGATTAAAAAGCAAGAGCCTAGAAGCTTCCTTCCTTGCAAAACCCACTATATTACATTACATACACTAGTAGTACTCAACTCATACAGTCATACTGGTCTTGTTTTGCATACACCAAACAGCTAGCAATGGAGCTCTTTACTGCAGCTGAAGACCTCAAATTCTTGAATTCAAATCAAATCATCAAAGAAGCAGTGAAAATCCCAGCCAAATCTTCCCCTCTGAAATTCCTTTTGATCACCTTAACCCTCATTCTCCCACTCTCATTGATTCAGTTATTCTTTGAAATTTCACTCTCTCGCTTTCTGATCACCTTTGGCGATTCCTTTTCCACTGGCACTACGAATCACTCGTCTGCAGTTTCGCTCATCCGTACTTACTCTGTCCAGGAGTTGTTCTACATCCTTTCCCTCTTCCTCTTCACTCTTGTCTCCACCTCGGCTATTGTCTTCACAGTAGCTTCTCTTTATGCTTCCAAACCCGTCTCCTTTATCCCCGCTCTCTTTGCCATTCCTCGCATGTTCAAACATCTTGTCATCACCTTCTTTTACGTCTTACTGCTCATGATCTTCAACTACTTGGTCTTCTGCACTCCTGGTGTCGTCTTAGCTTGGTTAGACAGGAGTACTGATGATGCTCTGTCGTGGGGTTTAATCATTATCTTTTCCATCTTCTACGTTTGTTTTCATTTATATGTTACAACGTTATGGCATTTGGCGAGTGTAATCTCTGTTCTTGAACCAAATGTTTATGGTTTAGCAGCCATGAAGAAGAGTAAGCAACTGTTAGCAGGGAGAACCAGTATTGCTTTGGCACTTGCAAGTTTATACGGGTGGACTATATGGACTCTAGAATTGGCGTTTCAGTTTGGGATGCAGCATTTTCCTCCTGTGCATTTCATGGGTAAGGTTTTGTTCGGATTGCTGTGTTTGTTCATGATGGCGGCAGTTAATCTCACAGGGCTATTAGTTCAGAGTGTCTTCTACTTCGCATGTAAAAGCCATCACAATCAAGTGGTTGATAAGAGGGTTTTGTATGATCATCTTGGTGGGTATGATCTTGGTGATAAGTCTGTAGCATTGAATCCTAGCACTGGCAGTGTAGAGATGCAAAGGTTGGTCAAAGATCACGGGAGGAGATCAGTAGTAGGTTATCAGCCTGTTGCAGCAGCACTCAATGCTACTACTTCTGACAGTATCAATATGCAGACATCATCGGTCACAGTCACAGATCATGACACAGTTGAACAAGACCAGAATGTTTGACAATTAAGCCCCTAACACCTATCTCATCTTTTTTTCTTTTTCTTTTTTAATACTACAGTAGTAGCACACTGGCAGGCTTAAATATACTTTTTTGTACCTGGTATTGTAATGAAAATCATTTACTGATGGATCTTGTTTTGGGACAAATTTTATCAGTATTGCTGTTTTGTTTAGGATCAAAAACTTTAAGTTGTCCACTACAGAAAAATGTACTTCCTGCTTATTATCTCTTTCAATTTATCTAGTCTTCTGCCAGTTACATGCCGGGTTCCTTCTAGCAAAACTTGCTCTAATTTCTAACTTCAATCTTCCTATCAAGCCCCATAATAAATTTACAGGAGAAAAGAAAAGGATAATCTACTTAGTAACCATATCTCTGAGTTATCCGTAGGATTACCAGCAGCACCCGTTGGCTAGGGCTCTATAATGTCAACAACCACAACATCTGAGGTGAGGAAAGTCCTAGCTACTGAAGCTGCATGTTCCAAGCAACATCTTACAACCTGAAAGTCCATTTCACACGATAATTAGAACATGCTTGGGCTAAACACACTGGTATGTTTTAAACTTTTCAGTTCAGGCAACTAAAGAGAAAAAAAAAAACTTCAAACGCCAGTACACCGCCTTTACCTTAGTGGGGTCAATAGTCCCAGCAGCCATCAGATCCTCGTATTTGCCAGTTGCGGCATTGAACCCAAACTTGACATTGTCACTGGAGAGAACCTGAAGTAACAAATATAACAGCCAGTAACCATGGTTGCCCGAATAGATTTTTGTAGATCAAGATATATACCTTTGTACACAAATTTTTGCCAACTGATTACCTTCTCCATCACCACACTTCCATTGTCACCAGCATTTTTGGCAATTAGCTTCAGAGGATAACACAAAGCCCTTCTAACAATTTCGGCCCCAACTTACAACCAATTAAACAACAGACCAGTCAAGGCAAGTGATGCAGCATAAAATAGACATCACTGAGACACAGTGCTGGAAGTGTGGCAAGTAGATTACCTTCTGTTCGTCATTATCAAGAGGTGGCGTCAAATTATGTTCTGTTATTTACAACCACCGCCTACTACGATGCCTTCCTCTACAGCAGCCTGCATACGTTGCAGTTGCCAAATTATAAAATTCCCATGGAAATTAAGTAAATTACAGACTAGTCGAGATCCAGAAAAAACTTAGGCTGCGTTTGGCACCGATGGAATTGGAATTCCAGGGAATTCTAATGATGTCTACCATCGGCTTTGATGAGAATTTGCATTAAGAGCATATTTTACATACCTAGACTCCTTCAGCAATCAAACCTTGGGCAAGAACAACAGATGTGGTAGTACCATCCCCAGCTAAGTCATTAGTCTAAGCAGCAGCTTGTCTTACCAATTTAGCACCGATGTTATCAACTGGATCTTCCAGCTCGACCTTGGAGACGATTCCACAAAATTTCCATCAAAACACACAAAATTAATACTATGGATGAACTTTGAAAAGCACCATGTAAAGGTGTCTACCTCCTTTGCCAGTCACTCCCTCGTTCACATTTTTGGTGGACCCATGCTTTCTAAAACAACATTCCTACCATTAGGACCAAGAGTAACTCCAACAAGATCTGCAAGCTTGTTTACACCGGCCTACAACGCCAGAAAGATGAATGAAAGTTAACAATCCCATAAAGGAACCAGAACATAAACACAAAACTAAACAAATCTCAAACCATAAACTTACTTGCAACTTCTTAATAGCTGACCCATCCTTGTTGAAGTACAGCTCCTTAGCTGCCCTAATCTTTGGTGAACATCTTCTCTGCACGACCACATTCTGTCTGTTTCCACCAATGACATTGCAGATATCTGTGAAGAACTTGAAAGCTTCTTATCTGTGGAGGCACAGCTACATGCAGCCACCGAACCAACAGATGACATTGTTGTCAATGTTGACGCCATTTTTACTTCCAACAATCTGAAATCATACCAAACAATTAAAACACAATCCATAAAACCTAACTAACCAATAAATCAGCTTTATCTACACTACAAAAATGTACTCATCGCAGCCACAAAAAAGGTCATTCAAACAAAGCGCCAACCAATAACTTTCCTCAAAACAACATGAACTCAACCCAACACCTTAATTCTCAAAGTTGGAGGTGAAAATTCAATGGACTCACTCAACAAACCACAAATAATGCATCTTAAGTGATTCTGTCATCCAAATAAAACAGTAAACTTCGATAACAATCCAAGTTCAGGTGGTATCCAGAAATCAGATTAGTGCCAGGCCCGTCACTGCAACACATTAACAGCATTCAATAGGAGACAGGCAGACAGCTATGCATTCTGCTATATTGTTATCACTATTTTTGTACTACGAGTTTTATAATCATTAAGCATTGGTTCTTCGAGTTCAAGAAAATGCACCAAAGATGAAGGTACAGTTCCAGAAAGAATGCTGAATGAAAAATCAATCATTATCAGTTTATAGTGGCGTAAACTGATATTTCGTAAAGATTGTGCTTTGAAGTTGAAAAAGATAAGGACTTACAAGCTTACAAGGAACACGAAACTGTTGATTCGCTGCAAGTCTGCCATAAATAATTGCTGCATTGCAACATAGTTTGCTTACTTCACCTGGTTTTCTTCCCTGTTATACCTTAACTCATGAGCTCAGTTCAAGCCTAACATGCTGTTAGTTGCATTTCAGTCCCAAAACCTGAACTATTTATCTTGGCAGAGGCCGCAGAGCTGAATTTTTTAGGCAACATATATAATTTCAAAACAGCATTTCGGTTTGAACTTGCCCATGTAAAGATTTAGTTCTGTATGCAACAGAAAACATAGTACACTGACAGGTTTTCCACTCGAAAAATTGAAAAACTGAGTTAAAACAAGGACTATATAGAACCACAAAAAATGAGCAAGTTAATTCTATTAATCGAATGGATGAAATAAAACAATAGTAAGATTAAGATATCCTGACGACCATCTTGTTCTTCTTCCGCGAAGATAACAGACGGATTTTACTGTCAATAATACCTCCGGCTTCAATCAACTTTTCCTCACTGACTCTGGCATTGTTCAGGTAAAGCCCACCTGACTTTAACATACGGCGCGCAGAAGATTTACTCTCAAACAAACCAGTAGTAACTGAAAGATTAATCACAGAAGCATTCAAAACTTGATCATAACTCAAATCACTTGATGGTACATCTTTAGCAATCCCCTCTATAGTCTTCCAATCTAGCTTAGTTTCTGCTCCAGGCTTCAACGCTTCAGTTGCCTTTAAAGCCTCTTGCAAACCCTCTTCACCATGAACAAAACGAGTAACCTCTTCCAAGTTTTCTCTGAGCAGAATTCGGAACACACCCAGGTTCCTTCATTCCTTCTTCCACCTCTTTAATCTCCTCCAAACTCAAAAACATAAGAATCTTAAGAAACCGCACGACATCCATATTCAGAACAGAAAAAAAACATACCGATAAAACTTGTAAGGAGACAAAACTGACGGAGACAACCAAATTGCACCATCTTCAGACTTCCCAAACTGAGTCACATCTCTTTTCAACAAAAGAGGAAACGTTAGACCGTATGCACCCTCTACTTGAAGAATCTTGCGTATCAGTTCGGTACCCGCAGTTATGTTCCCCCATTGATCACTAACATTAATCCCTTCATTACAAAACAAATGCAAGAAATCATAACCTTGCAATAACTGATAAGTAAATTCAGTATAACTCAATCCTTGCTCCGATTCTAACCTATTTTTCACACTATCCTTGGCCATCATTGTACCAACTCTCGCAAACCGCCCAACTTGGCGCAAAAAATCCAATAGCTTAACCACTTTCCACCAATCAGAATAATTCAAATCACCAAACCCCCACATTTCTTCACTTCAGGGTTCACATTCCTCCTGCCTAGAATAGTAATAATTGTCTGAGGAATTCCTAATGTATTACTCTCTACTGTTTGAACATCTAATTCAGGTCTTTCAATGTTTTTACCAGAAGGGTCACCAACTCTAGCAGTAACACCACCAATAGCAGCAACAGCATTATGACCAATCTTTGAAACCATGATAATAAAATTATACCAATCAAATTACCCAAATGTAAACTATCAGCAGTTGGATCAAAACCACAATAAGCTTTCATGGAACAAACTAACCTCAAATTCTCACTAGTAACTGATTCAAGTAAGTCCCCTTTCTTCAAGTATGTTAACAATATTGGGTCTTTGATTCAAACTCATGTCTTGATTTTTGGTTTCAAATGAATGAATACATATTGTGGTAGTAGTAGGGTAAAAAAGGTGATATTTTTTATAGGGTTTTGAAAAAGTAGGTTTTTTGTGTTTGAAGATTGAGAAGAGTACAAGTTTGTTTTGATTGTAAAGGAAAGATTTTGAAGCTGAAACCACTGACATTGTCACCATTGAAGAGGCTTTTTGCTAGTCTCTGCCTGCTGAAGAACTTGTATCTGCAGCATTATCTGGTAATGGTGGTGAATCAGAAACAGTTACTTTTCTCTGCTTTTCCTTCTTTTGCTTTGTGCTTTGAGGCTGTTTATTTGTAGCTCGATCTGCTTGGGATACAATCTTAGAGACTGTAAATCCTGACACTTCAAAGTGGTTTGATCTTTGTGGGATAAGTGAGTTCCGTAATGTAACATCAACGCCATCATAAGTCCAAACACCTACACGGGCTTCCCCTTTTAATCCCACAGCAAACCAACCAATGCCAGAAGCTGAGACGTCTATGGAGCTTACATCCCAACTTTGGCCTACCACATGATATTCCCTTCGCGACCAGTTTCCAAGTTCCTCGACTCTTTCCTCATTGATAGGTGGCTACAAAGACAAATGAATTACAAGGCTCATATTCAACAACCCTTGGATATTGACAAAAACTTTTTGTTATTTTAGAGACAAGATGATACCTGTAACTGACGACCGAAATGGTGTTTGAGCATAGTCTCAACATTCTCTGTTTTTCCCATATGCAAAGGAAGGTAAGGAGAAGCCCAGACTGTAACGTAAACTGTATGGACAGATGTTTCCTCTACATCCAGCCTCACCAGGCCAGCAATATGAACAGTATAACCAGCCTGTCAATTAGTCATAATCAAATCTATCAGAACGACCAAGACATCAATGGAACAAAGTAATTAGGCTTGGTCTGAGTCTGACCAATATGAAATTTTACTATATAAATGACACTCAAAACCGTACGAGGCCTTTCCTAATTTTACTATACTATAAGCAAAATAACATGACTATTATCAGATTCAACATCTCAAACTAATATAATAACCTACTAACCTTGATTCTGTAAGTCCTTGGTTTCAACTCCTTGCTTATTTGCACCAATTTCTGTTCCTCCCTCGTCAATCTTGTCGTAAGCTGGTGAGGATGCAAAAGTCCTGGAGTATCAAACAATTTCGCTTGACCAGGAAGAACCCCCTCGACCCTAATAATCCCTAAAGTAGTCCCAGGCACAGGAGCTTCAGTTAATTCATTAACTTTCCCTCCACTAGCATGTTTAACTATCGAGTTAATCAATGTTGACTTCCCTGCATTCTGAGCTCCAACAGCCCAAACATTTCCTCTAGCACCAGCCAAATTACAAACATCATCTACAAGGTGTTTCAAACCCCATCCCTTAACTGCACTCACCAAATGAACACTAGTAACCTTATTAGCTCCTCCTTCACGTGCACGCGTACGAACCCAATGCTCCAATCTCGTAGGTGATATACACGGTGGAAGTAAATCAATTTTTGTCACTACAAGAACAACTCTAGGTACATTCCCCGACTTCCCTTGTTTCCAATCTACTGAATTCTCATCAATGGTATCCGAAACCAATCTCGCAACTTTCCTAGGAAATGACCCTTCGAAATCAGCAGCATCAACAACCATTAGAACGACCGACCGAGCCCCACTAGTCGAAACCAATTTCCTACCAATTGTATGATCGAAATCAAAATCGGGTAACAAATTCTCCACCGTAGCATCCTTCACTCTCCCGTAATACCGTAACGAATGACATCTAGCACAAACGACCGGTTTCAAACCAAATCTAGCACCATTTGGGAGTTCTACTTTTTCTTGCTTATCAACTTCCCCAAGATTGCCCCTTTTAATAGAATTTGATATCTCAAAATCAACACCAACAATGGGTTGTTGTCTATCTAACTTCATTTTATAATCTGGCTTCTTCTCAGAAGGTTCCATGAAATAACCTGGTAATTTTGGGTTTGACTCTTGCATATGAACACCACAACCAGGGCAGATTACATGATTTTGAGATGTTTTCTCATCGAAATTTCCTTCTCTAATGAATTTCAAACAAGCTTGTGATTCAGCAGAGAAAAATCTGACAGGATTTGAAGGAAACTGGTGCGGGTTTTGGTCATAAGGGGTTGAATTGAAACTGGAAAGTAAGTGAGAGTTTAAAGACTGAAACTTGCTTACCTGTGAAGA
>JAJJMA010045114.1:0-11677 GCA_023529015.1 Papaver nudicaule
TGGCAGGTAAGGCATTCTTTATAGTGAGGGCTCCAAGCAGTGAGTCATTCTTTTTAGTGAGAGCTCCAAGCAGTAAGGCATTCTTTATGTATTGCGGCTCCTTTGTAGTGAGGCTTTTCTTCACATTGAGAGCACATTGACAGTGAGGGTTTCTTCTCAGTGCGGGTGCCTTGGTAGTGAGAGAAATTGGCAAGCAGCTGGTAGTGCCGAAAAATAGGCAGCTTTGGCAGTGCAGGTTGCTTCTCTCTAAATAACTATGTATGTTTCCTTCAAGTTGCGCAGCTTGTTGGCTTATTGGAGAGTGAATTCAAAGTGAGATGGTGGTACGCATGCAGGAGCAGTAGCCTTAGGTACGCAGTTTGAATTATTGGGGCAACGCAAAAGTCAGACATGTAGCATTGTGAAGATTAGACACGAAGCATCGGGTGGTATGTTACAAACCTGCATAAAAATGAACCAAATAGCATACAGGGCTAACATGGACTACATGGGAATGGCTTTTCTCAAACTTTCACTATACGATTCATAGAGTAAGTGGATTATTTTATAGAGTAAAAGCTTATGCACACATATTATATTAGATAAGTAGCAAACCAATACTAATATACGTTCCGGCAGAACACCAAAAATTATCTAAGATACATTTCCCTAGAGAATGATATGAAATAGCTGAAATTTGCTCCATGGTATTCTTGTAAAATAAATCAATACATCCAAGAAAAGCGAAAACAGAATCAAATATGAGAAGATTCAATCACTACCAGGTGACGAGGAGTGATGCTAGCCTTACAATGATGAAATTGCATCCTTTCATCAAGTGTGGGTAGGGGAAGCATCTCCTAGGGGTTGAGCAGTCGGTTTATGCAAATCCTGAGCATCAGTGCCGGCAGGAGCTACATGAGCAGTAGATTTAGGCATGCAGCATAGAAAATATTTTATCAGCTGGTGTGTGGCAGTGCTTCGGAGGAGGAAAATGCTTTATGAACCTGCATAAAACTGAAGAGAGGAAACCACTTGGTAGTCATCCGTCTTTCATCATGTGAGGGTAAAAGAAGCACTCCAGTGCGGGCAAGGGCAACATGAAGGTGCAGAGCAACGGTACATCAGAAAGTGTGGGTTGTCATCTCCAGCTGCGGAAAAATCCTTGTTGTGGGCATGGGACATTTACAGTGAGGGCTTTAATATAGTGAGGGTTGCTCTCCCTTTACTTCAGTGAGGCTTGCTTCTCCTTCACCATGGACTTTGATTGTAGTAAGGTATAGAGCAAGAGTAGCAATGCAGGAGCTTTGGCCTTTTTATGCGAGTAGATAAGCTTTAAGATGATGAGGGCAGGAATGTGTGGGAGCAGCATCAGTGAGGCATTCTTTCTGTGATAGCACTTGGCAGTGAGGCCTTCTTTTCAGTGAGAACACCAGGTAGTGGCAATGACTCGGAACAACTACATGTGCGGGTTGGAGCAGGAACATAGGCAATGAGGGACTAGGTTGCGTCAGGCAGTGGGGGATTCTTTGAGCTCAGAGCACCAGGCAGTGAGGGCGAGTGTCAAAGATCTTATCTGATAAGCGCCATTCATACTACACCTGCACAAGATCAAAATATAGTACCTCTTTTACCTTGTGTAGTCAATTCTTTGCGAGTATAACTTTGTTCTTTGTATTAGTGCGGGTAGGAGCAGATTCAAGTTGGTGAGGGCTGACATCTCCAGCTTTGGGTGCACTCCAAACTGAACTGAAGTAAGAGCATGTTGACAGTGAGGGCGTCGAGGGTTCGTCTACACCTGCACAGAAAATAGAAATCTAGGTAGTCTTTTTATCTCTTTGACTTTACTGGTTGCAGCATTTTGACACCAAATGTGGGGAAACAGTAACTTTAGGCGGCTGGGCAGCAGGTATATGCAAAGCATGGGCAGTAGTGCAGGAATGAACATCTTTTCGGATGAAGGCTGGAGCTTTTACATTGCTTGGTGTGTATCTGCGTCCACCATTTACAAAGGTCCTAGTTGAGGGTTTTCAGACCACCAGGCTACCTTGGTCATGTTGTACCTGTAGAAAATTAGAACAACGCACAATGTATTATCATTGCGTAGTCATTCTTTACATGTATCACCCACTCATAACAGTGTGGGTAAGAGCAGCTTCAGATTGATGAGGGCAGGAGTGTGTGGGAGCATAAGAAGCTGGTAGTGCTGAAGAATAGGCATCTTTGGCAGTGCGTGTTGCTTCACTCCAAATAATCATGACTGTTTACTTCATTGTCATTGTATGTAGCTTTACCGCCTCTAGTTAGTCAAGTATCTACACAGGAAAATAAGAAAGAAATGTTGGTAATCTGTTAGTATCCATGCGTTTTTTAGGTCCTTTCTGCACTGGCTAGTATTGGTTGTTCTCCTCCCTTTCTTCGAATTGGTCTGCGCCCTTGTATTGAAATCTCACAGGCTAGGCATCCTTTAGTAGTAGTAGGCGTTGGAAAAGTTTAACAACGAGGGTATACTGGCAGCTGTTGATGGTGGTTTTTGGCGAGGAGGTTGCAAGAGTAATTTTGCATCAATTTTTGGCATCTTGGGATGGCTCGAGGAAAGGTATGAATTTATTTTATAGCAGGGATAAGAAAGTTGTTCATCATAGCCATATTTTGATCTTTTACGACCATAGCCTAGTAGCATGGTCCACATCCCTAGCCTACACGTAAAACGCTTATGCATGCGCTTGTGCCTGTGCACGCGTTTTAGCTTATGCATGCGCTTGTGCCTGTGCACGTGCCTTAGCCTATGCTCATACAAACGTCTCATCTAGCCCATGTCCAATCTCACGACCTAGATAGCCTTGTCTAGCTCACGTCCCTCCCCTTGCTAGCTAAAATCACGTCTATTTTTCGATCCCTTGCTCACGTCCCCTTGCTTGCCCTAAAAACTCGCATCTCTTGGCTTGCCTAGCTTGCATCCATGGATGGGTGGCCCACCCGGCCATCCCATCCTAGCTCATGCCCATCCCTTGCTTCCCTAGCTAGAATCACGCATCCCACTCGCGTCCCTGGCTTGGTCTTGGTCGTGGCTCATGCCACGGCCCCACACTTTGGCTTTGGCCGAGATTCATGTCGCGGTCCCACTTTCATTGCTTGACTATGATTTAGGGCTGGTCCCACTTTCTTTGGTTGACTATAGTTTAGGCGGCCCCACTTTTAGAGCTTGGCCATGCCTAATGCGTGGCCCCACTTTGTGGCTTGGTCATGGTTGTTACCAAGACCCCACCTCTTTCCCTCTTGGTCGTGACTCTTGTCACGGCCCCACTTTCATCCCTTGGCACTTTTGTTGCTAACGCAACTCTTTGTGTAGACCCCACTTTCATAGGTCACCTACAAAACAATACTATGGCCCACTTTTATCACACACCATAGATTGAGGGTCCCACTTATTCATTCTTGAGCTACCTCTACTTATGGGTCCCGCTGATCCAAGTCCTAGATGATTATGGTCTTTATTGAATCCATGATATTCTAGTTTCCTAATTAAATTCGGAAATCTGGCAGATTACGAATTGCCTCAAAGAACGATTTATACGGACAAATACGTGAAGAATCAGGAGAATCTTCCTTCACGAAAGTTTCTCATCTGTGAGTTCCCCATAACATACTAAAATTTCGTATTTTTTAGAAATATAGGCTGGCCTGGGCGATTTTTGGAGTGAGTGACGTGTAAACTGTCCATAAATCTGAATATGACGTAATGTTATGGTTCATCCCTATACATCCTATAGCTAACTTCCTAATAATATTATTATGCTATGTAACATAGCTTATTATCATTCATGTGGCCTATCTTTAGGTCTTGAATTGGAAATACTCATGCATTCTTGGTTGTGGCTACGCTGTGTTAGCATAACCTGACTTTTCTCCTGATTATAGACTTGCTTCTATAATCAGTGCTATATTTCTTAATCATGGCTCATAGCTATGAATCATATTATTTTGGACATTCATATGTCTCTATTACTCAGGGAATTGGTGCATTATATGCTACAAGCCAATTCCTCATATTTATGGCAAATCGAAAGTCGTATTTATTTGACTATTGCCACAGAGAGTTGCTGAAATCCTCTCAGTCTAAATGGCGATTGCATAACTCAATCCTTAGACTTCTCTCATTGGTTTAAATGGCGATTGCCCGGCTTAATCCTTAGACCAAACTTAAAAGAGATGCACAAGCTTATCGCTTAAGTCTCCATTTTTATGCGAAGTCCTGAGTTTACCAGTAATTGGTACGACTTGCACTTAGTCATCTTTGACTTAACAAATATTCAATACTTAACAAATCTTACGAGAATCAAGTAAGTTACATGGGGGGATATTCTTTAGGGTTTTGGTTTGGAGGTCTACGACACGTGTGATTGCAACGGCTCAATCACTCAACGGGAAAGAAAGCTAAGTCGTGTGAACGTTGCTGAAAAGAGGGGATGAGAAAGTGGGTTGTTAGTCTTCCCTAATATTAGGCGCAAGACTCTTAACAACTGGTCCCACTTACTCCACACTCCCACTCTTCCACTTCTTCCACTTCTTACGAGATCAGTTGGAATTCTATTGCTATAAATAGGTCACTCGACCAGTTTGGAAAGACATAACAAACAAGAACAAGTTCAACAGTTCAAGTTCAATTCAGTGCAGTACAATCTATCCATCTCATCGATAATTGATAAACTCTTCTCATTCAGCATTCAATATCTAGAGAGAACTGAATATCCATTCTCTTAGCAATTTTAATCACAACATCACAAAAACCATAACAATTCTCTGATCTCATCTTTCTCGGCTTGCCTCCCTTAAGCCAACCCTATTTCCTCTTCTTGTAACTGAGGCAATACTCGAAGGGCCATTTCTTGGTTTAGGCGAGTCTTGTTCGATCTTGACCTCTCGAATACCATTACAATTTCATATTACATCATTACACTTCACACTTTACCCCTCAGATTCTCTTTATTGTTTTACACCTAAAACATTTGGCGACCACAGTGGGAGGTCATTATCTCAGTTGTAAGAAAAAATGGTTGAAACTAGGAGGCAGAGTTCAGAGAACACAAATTCTCCAAATATCACCAGTGGTCCCACAACCTCATCTGTTATGAGTGGGGCTACAAATCCTAGAGTCAGTGGCGTCACCAGCTCTGCTGGCCCCTCAACCCAAAATGTGAATCACATCACGTCTCAAAGCCCTAATTTCGTGGTTACCTTACCTCATGTGGGGTCCACCTCATCCCCTTCCTTCATGGACGCCCAACCTCATGTTGTGGGGTCCACTGCATCTCTATCCCCTGCTATCACGCCTAACCTACCCCATGTTGTGGGGACCACCACTAGTACCACCTCTCCAACTCCTTACACTCTTATCTCAAGTCGCACAGAAGCTTTTCTCTTTGGGCCCCGCACTGGAGAAACAAGGAGTACTGAAAATTCCCCTATCATGGCAAATCTCATGAAGGCTCAACAAGATCTAGCCCTGAGTCAGAACAACATGGTGAAGACCCAATTGGAGTTGCTAACTTGCTTGAGGACTCTCTCAGAAAAATTAACGCCACCAACAAATCTAGGGCTAACACGTGTAGAGCCCCCTGTCAACGTCAACAGGATGGGTCACTCTCAAATTCACGTCATCCCAGATGACCAAGACATCCATGTCCACACCACACGTGGACCAAGCACTAGTTCTCAACACAACTTCGTCACTCGTGAAGATTTACAGAATCTTCTACAAGCTCAGAGCGTGGAAAATTCAGATTTGTTTCATTGTCATCAACCTCCATATCCAATTGAAGTTCAACGTGAATCTCTTCCTGAAGGATATGTCACACCTTCATTCTCAATGTATAATGGTATTGGGAATGCTCAAGAGCATGTATCTCGTTTCCTAGAATCATTGGGAGTGTATGAAAGAAACCAATCTGTATGTCTAAAAGAATTCTCGAAATCTCTGACGGGAAAGGCATACACTTGGTATAATAATCTAGCTCCCAACAATATTCTCAGCTGGAGCCAGATGGTTAATGCTTTCCTCAAGAAATAGTTCTTTGTGTCTGAGCAACTCACTCTCTCCGATTTGGGGAGACTCTATCAGAGAAACAATGAACATCCAGATGATTATATGACGAGGTTCAGAACTCGTGCAGTGGATTGCAATGATCCAAACGTGACATAGTTGCAGTTGGTGGAGCTTTGCATCAATGGAATGATACCAGTATATCGAGCCTTATTGGAGAATATGGAGATTAACAATTTCACCAAGCTCCATAAGTCTGCCAAACGATCCGCTCTGCACTATTGGAAAGACCCAGGCCTGTAAAGGTCGAAGAAAGTCGTGGTGAGACACGCGCCAGCAAACGACTCGTCAACCAACAATATAGCTCTCTTTCCTCAGTTCATGCCGTCACTGAAGGTGTTAAGAGGAAGGCATAACCCATCCTTTGGTTTGTCCAATCGGCCAAACATGAAACAAAGGTATGTAATACAATTAGAAACTGAAATTTTTGAATAAAGAAATTTGAATTGACTTAGCTTCATCAATCTTAAAAGCCAAATAAAGAAATTTTTGCAGAGAGATAAAAAAGTTTATAACAAATCCGCCAGTATCCAACAAATTGACACAGTTGTGCTTATTATTTGAAGCGAGCTGCCTGAAATTGAAATGGAGTGCTGCGGGTAGCTGGGAAAAGTAGGAAATCAACATCCATGTCTACTGACTCATTGAATTGAGAGCAGAAATGGGTTTTTGTTATCTTTCTAAACAAAACAAGGAAGAGTAAATAGACAGGATAATAAATTATGAAAAATTAAACTGAAATACAAATTGCACAGATACAAACATACAAGTTATAAAAGATGAACAAGATCATAACTCTAGAAGATATGAAATTTATGTGAAAGTAATACAATTACAAACAAGTAATTTAACAAATAGATAAGAAATAAAGCATGAATAACAAAATATATTGATGTAGTGTTGATTGTGGTTTCATTACAAAGTATAGCTTCTCATAGATGGGTTCTCAATCTTTGTGAGGGAGTAGTATAGAGAGTCAATACCATGCCTCACCTCTCACCAAAGATCCTCCCCCTCTCTCTTTACATTGTTTTATATTTATAGGATATCAGTTTTATGAGGGAGTGGTAGAGAAAGGGAACACATCGCTCCTTTTACCACCACCCAAATCCATATCTCTAAGTAATTACCCTATCATCCTTATTTAGTTGCTAGGTCTTGTTAGTTTTGCTGAGGTGAGTGTCGGTGTAGCTTATTATGTTGCTCCTCCCTTAATCGTGCGCCACATGTTGGTTGAGATATTTTGGTACTCACAACTTTAGTAGAGATACTAATAGCGATTGAGATCGTGTTCTTGTCTACATGACCATGAGTTATGTTGGTATTTGTTCCCACGAATACTAAGTTTACAATAATGCATGAGATAGATTCGATACCATTTGTCCATTGCAATGGTTTGCTTGCAAATCACTTGTTGGATATGGGTGAATCTAAAGGAGTACTCTTGAGCAAGAGTCCAGTGGATTATAGCTGAGGGCGTCTAACACGTCTAAGTACTGGTCCATCCCAGAACTTCCAGCGGATCCAAGTTAAACCCTAATCTGAATGACGACGGTTCCCGAACCGTTCGTGAACAGTGACTTGGGAAAAACTCCTGAGTTCCAAATTGTCAATTTGTACGCGTACTAATACATGAACCTCATATTCGATGCATTTGGTCGTGATTCAGATGGACGGTTTGCGAACCGCCCAAAGTGAAAATTCTCTGGATTTTCACACGGGGTAAACTCTGACTCCTTATCTCTTAGTTGGACTTGGTTATCACGAAAATATCTTATGTGGTCCATCTAACGGTTCTCAATGTGTCAATAAGATAAAGATTATCTCTGGTATGTTGGATATCAATCTTGAAGTGTTTTTGAGCTAATAAAACACTTGGCAGATAAATGATAAAAGATTTCCAATTGAGATAAATCTAGGTTTCTTGGTTTGCAAATTAGGGTTTCCTAAACTTGTGGAACAAGTAACTAGTTACTTTATTCCAAAGCAACCTATCTTGTTGAGTGCTATAAATAGAGGTGTCTAAGGACGAAAACCGCAAGCCTCAAGCATACGTGAAGATCCTCTGTGGAATTGATCGTAAACTCTTTTCACTTCGGTGAATGCTTGTTGTGGTATAGTCATCCTCTATTAGGTAGCAGTTCCTCTTGGTATTTACCTAACAACTATAAAGACTTCTCTTGAGAGTTGGGAAGCACAGGTAGGAGATTGATACCTTAGTGGTTGAAATCGGAGTAACCTGTAACCTTGGTAACCTGATTACGTTCTTGTCTATTCTATGGTCCTTCTGTTCTGATATAAGGCCATTCAAGAACTGATACGTTACACACAAGGTTGAAAGGAAGCAACACACGGCTGCACTCGGTGTTGTAAGACCTAGTTAGCTCCAGTTGTATAAGTTTCTTAAGTGATTCTTCGTGTACAACTGAGGTAGAGACAAGTTGGGCATTGTAGGTGTAGAAAATGCATTCTACAAATAAAAGCATCCTAGAGGTGAGGCTACGTAAGAAGAGTATCAGCGAGAAGTACAGAATCATCAACAAGAAGCTTTAGGTTTATCACCATGCATAGAGGACCAGTGGGTGAAATGCCAAGAACCACATTAGCATACAATACCGCTGAAGCTACATCAATCAATGACCGCTGAAGCTACATCGGCAAATATCGTTAGAAGAATGGAAGAAGGAATTGTGATCAGCGGGTAAAGAGCACGTCACCGACAGAAAGCTGAGAAGTGGTTGAGCATTTATGAGAAGATCAGAGTGGTCAGGTTGTCAGAGTTGACTCGTTGACTTAGTGGGATCCGCGTCAGCAATCCTTATCCATTTGAAGATTAGTCCGCTGAAGCTAGAAGAATGGAAATCGAGGTCGCCGACTACGCTTGTTGGCGGAAGAAGACAAATGATTGTTAAGTGTTGGAATGCATCCGCTATGTGGCGCCAAGCCAAGGCCGGTGTAACTTAGTCTTCCCTAGGAGAAGATACACCATAGAAGAACTCTAGCATAGGATTCCCTTTGAGGGTAGTATTGTAAATTCGTCAAATAGGTCTCATATAAATAGCTATGTAACCCTAAAATAAGAGGATGGTCTCATTTTATCTTATCTCTCTACCTCCATCTTCTTCTCTACTTCTCCTCTACTCAAGAACATGAAGAACACTTGATGTTCTCATGGAAATCTATGTAATCACCTCCAAATCATCAATAAATCCTTGTGATTATGTGTTTCTCATATGTTATTATTGGGTGTATTGGTAAAATCTCTACTATGGGGATTTTACCAACTACATTTTGGCGCTAGAAGAGGTTTGAATCGTGTGACCTTGTGTTACAAGCTCAAAAATGAAGAAAACAACAATTCTGGCAACAAATCTCAACAAATCCGGTGGATTCAGTAGGATTCAGTTCATCTAGGGGTATTTTCGTCACAAAAACCAATTTTCAGATCTACCTGCTATTTCCTTCAAATCTTCGCTGCTATCTTTGTTTTCGCCTCCTGGGTTCAATTCCTTTGCTCTGTTTCTTCCCCGTTTTCCTTTACAACTTGCTACCTTTATTAGTCATTGAGAGTTTCGGATTTGTGCTTCCAACTTTGATTCACTCTCTTAAATTTTGCAAGTTTCATTTCTTTTGCGTTTCTTCCTTTCCCTTTGTTGTATGTCTTTGGGTCTGATTATATACTTTCTTTTAATCTGCTTAAGCAATACTACGGAATGGGTGTTTATTTTAATCCTGGTGGTGTTGAATCTCTGTTTACTAGGTGTATTGAGTCCCAAATTCAGCTTCCTGTCTCGTCTTGTTATAGATCTAAACTTGTTTTGTTTTAGACTTGAAGCTCTTCCCCAAAATGTTCTCTCTGATTCTTGTTCTCCCCTTTGAGGTGGCTGATCTCTGTGATTTTTTGATAATATTTTAATTTCCGTTTCTGTTGACTGTGACGGCTTCATCCCGGTGACAGATAGTACTAGTTCTGGGTCCTTGAGCATGCAAGGTCAGATGGGTTTTGTCCAGTTCCAGAAGTGTTAAGTATGTGAAACCTCTTCCTCTTGTCGGAGACCACAACTATGCTACTAAGTCCTTTACCAAGGGTCAGAGAATGGGTTCAGGTCAAGGTTTTGGTTTGCTTGTTTTCCATGGGAAGAATCGTTTGGGGTTCAATTTCTGTGGGATGTTTTGATAGATGAGACGAGCTGTGCTACAAAGGAGTTGGCTGTGGATTTCGAAGTGGGTTAAAGCTCAAGGTTGTGATGATCCCTGGACAATGATATGAAGGTCGTTGTTGTATCACTGCTATACTGATGTTACCGCTGTTCCTGCCATGACGCTGCTGCCGCTATCCCTGCTAGGCTACTATACAGAGAAACAAAGCTCAGATTTGTGGTTTGATGAGCTGTGGTGTGGATGAATGGTTGAAGTCCAAAGAAATGTTGTTGTGGGATTTAGGTGTTGCCGCTGGGTTAATGTTGCCGTCATACTGCCATGTTGCTGTTGCCGCTGTTGCTGTTGCACAATGCTTCCGAGGAAATTTACTGAGCACTAGTACTTCACCTTCAAACAATCTTCTCGCTGAGCTATCAATTAGGTGTACAGTAACACAGGGAGAAATTCTAAACCCCATACTTTCGTCGCTCGTAAACCTCTTATAATTATCTTGGAAAAATCTGATTCTAGCACTTCGGCGCATTCTTTTTTTTAATCTTGAGCATACATTGTTTGTCTTGATGAATTCATTTGCATTTCTTTTTGTAGCTGAATTGAGTTAAGATTGCTCAAGCCATTACAAGTACTTGATGATCCCATTTATAAAAGTCTGCTAACACCAGCAATCCTGGAAGAGCTCAATTTGTCAATTTGTCGAGAATCCCAGGCGGCCTTGTCAGCTCGGCAAGGACACCCCGTTTGTCGCCCTTTTGCAAATTAAATGGAAGGTGAACATAAGTGGATGAACAAAATCAGTCTACTACCAGTTGCCGAGAATCGCGTACAATAACAAGAATACACAAACAAAATGACTCCTTGCATGATCAGCTGCCTTGTCGCTAGTATACCAGTTGGCGGAAATAACAACTCAAGTGTCGTTGAATCCCAGCTCAGTGGGTTGAGACACATTGCTTGCTTGCCGGTAACAGAGAATTCAAGAGAAATTTATTCATGCATTGGAGGAAGCAGTTATTTCAGCGAATTGCCGCCAGCAAAAACCTTGTCGTTTTACATAGGAGCATTGCTATTCCAGTATGACGGCGATATATATAAAAGGGAAGAAATCTAACTCTCTTCTACCCTATTTTATTACTGTTTGTTACTGGTTAGCAAGTTTTCATTAAATATTTCTGTTCTCAAAGTACTTTTGTTTACAGTTTACAGTCAGCGGATTTATTTTACAGACGCCCTTAAGACTCTGTGAAAGTTTTAAGTCAAAACATTTACTTATAATTGAACGCACATTATTGTCTTCCATGAGAATACTCTATTTTACTAAGCGCCATTGAATTTCAGCGCCATTGTATTCTAGCGCCATTGAATTTCAGCGCCATTGTATTCTAGCGCTATTGAATTTCAGCGCCATTATATTCTAGCGCCATTGAATTTCAGCGC
>JAJJMA010045134.1:0-19256 GCA_023529015.1 Papaver nudicaule
CCACACGTGTCACCATCTTGGTGGCCTTGGCAGCGGTGGTAGTTATATATCTGTACTTGTTTTCCCTTCTGATTCACGAATATTGTATGATTTCATTTTACGTTTCTGGATCTGCCACCGGAGCAGCCAAATCCGACGAATAATACGACGATTACATCATTATCTTACGAAATTGATCCTTGATTTGTACTAGTACAGTACAATTGGTATCAGACGCTTTCTACATCCATGGGAGGTTCTGCTGTTACCAACAAGGAATTAGAGAAGAAGACGAAGGAACAGGAAATTCGTTTAACCGAGGTTGAATCTAAATGGGATGAGTTCTTGAAGAATCTCGATTCAACTTTGAATGAAAAAATTGAGCAGGCGCTGGATGAGAAGCTCAATGAATTTGCTGGTAAACAAGAGGTGCTTTGGAAAGAAAAAATTGAAGAACATACGAATGTCTTATCCAAACGAAATGAAGAATTCATGAATAAGAAATTAATGGAGATGATTAAGATCCTCAAACCGGAAGCAGGGCCTTCTAACAGTGGTGGAAGTAATTCATTTATTCAACAGAATGATATTCCGCTCCAATTTGGGTCAATTGGTCGAGACCAAAAATTTTCTCCATTTTCTAAAATCGATTTTCCACGATTTACTGGTGAGGATCCGCGCAGCTGGATTCAAAAATGTGAACGCTATTTCCAACTTAAGAAGGTAGATGAATTCCAGAAGGTAAATCTAGCTTCTCTTTACTTAGAAGGCAAAGTAGATAAGTGGTTCCATAATTTCCGTATTGGTCCTGATGTTATAACTTGGACTGATTTTGCTTCTTCGATTTGTTCTCGTTTTGAAAACCCTGCTGATGAAAACTTTATTGGCAATTTCAATAAATTGAGTCAAATAACATATGTTGATGACTACTTTGAGAATTTTGAATCCCTGAAGGCATTGATGGTAATCCTTCCCTAGATGAGCATTATTTTGTCATGAGTTTCATTAGTGGATTGAAGGAAGAGATAAAGAAGTCAGTGGAAATGTTCAATCCCTCCACACTCATGAGAACATTTTCTCTGGCCAAACTACAGGAGCAGAAATTGGCTCTCTCACACAAAACCAACAAGTTCACTCCAAGACCATTATCTACTTCAGTTGGTACACCTAAATCCTCATTTTCTTCAAATTTTTTTCAGAAACCCCTCAACAATATTTCTCCTCCTCAATTTACACCAAAAACCTTCAATACAAATTTACTTTCTCCACAATCAACTAGTTCTTCCAACATTCCTATTAAGAATATTAGCCATGAACAAATGTTGGCCAGGAAAGCAAAAAATATGTGTTATTAGTGTGATGAACCTTATGCGAGAGGACACAAATGTAAATCTAAGCAAATATTTATGGTTTGTGGAGAAGAATTACCTATGGAGGAGGAATCTTCTGCAGGTGTTACAATCCAGGATGTTTTGGACTCTCCAATTGAATCTGATATGGAGATTTCCTTACATGCACTTACTGGTACTTCTTCAGGAAAACCATTAGAATCCCTGGATTTTTGGGTAAGAGAGCTATCTCAGTACTTATATACTGGCAGTACCCACAGCTTCATTGATTGTGACTTGGCTCAGTCCTTAAACTGCACCATTCAGCATACTCAACACTTATTGGTCACTGTAGCTAATGATGAGAAGACTATCAGTACTGGTTTATATCCTCAATTACAATGGAGTATGCAGAATTACAACTTATGTGGTGATTTGAGGCTCCTTCCTTTAGGGGGTTGTGACATTGTGCTGGGAGCAGATTGGCTGAAAGAACTTGGAGATATCATTTTTAATATGTCAAAGCTAAGCATCTCTTTTCTTCATAAGGGGAAACAAATCACTTTGCAAGGTACTCAACTTCAACCATCTTTTCTCCAAATGAGTGGTACTGCAGTGGTGGACTTCTTTAAGAAGCATACTCATGGTATTGTAGGTCATTTATTTTCTGTATCTGCTGAACCTACACCCTTGTCACCTATTTCACCTGCCATCTCTTCCTTGCTTGATAAGTACCCACAAATTTTTTCTAAGCCTAAAAGCCTACCTCCACAGAGGAGTTTGGATCACTGCATTCCTCTTCAGCCAAACTCTTTACCACCTAACATGAGACCATACAAATGCCCATATGTTCAAAAGTCAGTGGTGGAAAAACTTGTCAAGGAAATGCTGGACTCTGGTATCATACAACCTAGTCATAGTCCTTTTGCTTCTCCTATTCTTTTAGTCAAGAAAAAATACAATACTTGGAGATTTTGTGTTGACTATAGAAAGCTTAACAGTATTACTATCAAAGATAAATTTTATATTCCTGTGATTGATGAACTTCTGGATGAATTCAATGGTGCTAAATTTTTCTCCAAAATAGATCTCAGGTCTGGGTATCACCAAATCAGAGTGAAGTTAGATGACATCCATAAAACTGCTTTCAGAACTCATCAGGGCCATTATGAGTTCAAAGTCATGCCATTTGGGCTAACCAATGCTACTGCCACATTTCAAGATTTGATGAATGAAATCTTTCAGCATTATTTGAGGAAATTTATTTTGGTTTTCTTTGATGACATTCTGATTTACAGCAGGAGCTTATCAGATCATGTACTGCACTTGGATATTACACTCCAGTTACTTCAGAAACATCAACTCTTTGCTAAATTTTCTAAATGTTGTTTTGCTCAGCAACAGTTAGAGTATTTGGGTCATATTATCACTACTGATGGAGTTGTAGCTGACCCTGCCAAAATATCTTGTATGTTGGAATGTCCTATACCAACAAATATTAAGGAACTCAGGGGTTTTCTGGGTCTTACAGGTTATTATAGAAAGTTTGTGAAAGGTTATGGATTCCTCAGCAAACCTTTATCTGATTTACTCAAGAAAAATTCTTTTTAGTGGAGTCCTGCAGCTACTGAAGCCTTCCAATTACTCAAACAAGCTATGACCAGTACTCCAGTTTTAGCTTACCTGATTTTTCTCTTCCATTTGTGTTGGAAACTGATGCTGCTGGCAAAGGTATTGGTGATGTACTAATGCAGCAAGGCAGACCAATTGCCTTCTTTAGCAAAGCTCTTGGATTAAAAGCTCAAGCTCTGTCCACTTATGAGAGGGAGTTACTTGCTATTGTTTTTGAGCTGTCAATAGATGGAAACACTATTTACAGGGTCATCATTTCATTATCAGGACTGACCATGAGAGCATTAAGTATTTTCTGGATCAGAAGATCACTACCTTGTTACAACAGAAATGGCTAATTAAGCTTCTTAGTTTTGATTATGAAATCAGCTATAAAAGAGGAATTGAAAACAAAGTTGTTGATGCCCTCTCAAGAAAAGCACATAGTGAAGCTACTATTTCTGCTCTGGCTGTCTCCACTCCCTCTTAGACTCATGAGATCTTACTCAGCTATACACAGGATGCAAAGGTACAAGCCTTGATTGCCAAACTATTGGTAAGTCCTGATTTTATTCCTCATTATACTTACATTGGTGGCATTTTAAGATTCAAAAATAGGTTATATGTGGGTGACAGTAATGAGGTTAGATCTTCCATTTTGGGGTCAGTTCATGGTTCAGCAGGAGGAGGTCACTCTGGCATTCAGGCAACTTATAAGAGAGCAAAAAATTATTTTTTCTAGCCTGGTCTTAAACAAGATATCCTTCTGTTTGTATCAACTTGTGAAGTTTGCCAAAGGAATAAACATGAACATAACCATCCTGCTGGGTTACTTAAACCTCTGGAGGTGCCTGATTATCCTTGGAAACATATATCTATGGACTTCATTGAAGGTTTACCTATGAGCCACAGAAAATCTATAGTGTTGGTGGTGGTGGACAGGCTAACTAAGTATGCTCACTTTATAGGCCTTCAACATCCTTATACTGAAGCAACAATAGCTAAAGTTTTCTTAAGTAATATCTTCAAAGCTCATGGGCTACCTATGTCCATTATTTCAGACAGAGACAAAGTTTTTACTAGCAACTTTTGGCAGGATCTATTTTGATTTTTGGGTACTGAGCTCAAACTTAGCACTGCCTACCATCCTCAGACTGATGGTCAGACTGAAAGAGTTAACTCTTGCTTGGAAACCTATTTGAGATGTATGACAAGACATAGACCCTCTAACTGGTTTAAGTGGTTACCATTGGAAGAATGGTGGTACAATACAAATTTCCATACTAGCATTAAGATGTGTCCCTTCCAAGCTTTATATGGTTACACTCCTCCTCACTTGGCTTTTCCTACTGATGTTACTACTTCTGTGGCTGTTGTTGAAGAGTACCTAACTCAAAGAAATTCTGTTCTGGAATTGTTAAAAGAGAATCTCATCAAGGCTCAAGAGAGAATGAAGTTGTTTGCATATAAAAAGAGGATTGGCAGAAACTTTGAGGTGGTTGACATGGTTTTCCTTAAATTACAGCCCTATAGGCAAACATCAGTTACTCTCAGAAAAAACTTCAAGCTCTCAGCCAAATACTATGGCCCCTTTCCAGTGTTGCAGAAAATTGGATCCTTGGCTTACAAGTTACAGTTGCCATCCACTTCCAGGATTCACCCAGTTTTCCATGTCTCTCAGTTGAAGAAACAATTTGGTCAACAGTACATTCCTTCTCCTGACTTACCTATCACTGACCATGAAGGGCAGATCATTGTGGCTCCTGACAGAATTTTAGACACCAGATCTATCACAAGAAGTGGAGTACAAGTACAGCAAATGTTAGTTCGGTGGAAGAATGCATCAGCTGAGAATGCTACTTGGGAAGATACCTCTCATATGAAAGCTCATTTTCGCAAGTTTTTCCTTGTGGACAAGGAAAATTTTCAGGGGGAGGTAATGTCATGACCAATGGGTGAAGATATGATAGTGTGTATTCACATGATGTTAGGTCACCCCTTAGCTTAGTATGTGAGTTGGTAATATCGTATTCTGTTTTTAGCCGTTGCTACCATTAGTGCTTCTCCACACGTGTCACCATCTTGGTGGCCTTGGCAGCGGTGGTAGTTATATATCTGTACTTGTTTTCCCTTCTGATTCACGAATATTGTATGATTTCATTTTACGTTTCTGGATCTGCCACCGGAGCAGCCAAATCCGACGAATAATACGACGATTACATCATTATCTTACGAAATTGATCCTTGATTTGTACTAGTACAATACATATTCCTGACGAAGTACTTCAAGATGACAATGGAGATGACGATGAAGAAGACAAGGAAGGTGATGGTGATGATAACAAAGAAGGTGATGGTGACATAGACAAATAAAGTGATGGTGAAGAAGACGAAGAATGTTACAGTCACAATGAAGGTGAGGATGCCAACGTAGGTGTTGGTGACAATGAAGTTGTGAAAGTGAATGCAGGTAGCGGTAGTGGTAGTGGCGAAGAATCAATACAACCTAATGGCAAAAAGAAACCGAATGAGGGTGTTGTTCAGATTCCACCACCACACTAGATACTAGAGCTGTCGTGTGGACCTTACAGGTTACCTGCGGATGGTGTAAAAAATCTCTTTGATTATAAGGACTAGTGGGCTTGTACCATATACTCCACCTTGGTAATAATATCAACATCTTTTGTTAAACTAAGTTATATTTTGTCACTTGATTAGTTGCTAATATATTTAATTGTGTTTCTATCTTGCAGGATCGTAAGAATTCCACACTTCTTCTGAGGCACCAAACGTTGTATCTTAATACGAACTACGAAGAAATGGAACATCCATTTGGAATGTGCATGGGTCAAACAAATTGTGGATAACTATGGTTTATATCCAGATGTACATAATTCGTTCGTGAACTATGACATAGAGACAATATCTGCATTATGTAAATGAAATGGTGGAGAAAGAGACACCATGCTTTTCTCTTGGATAAATGGTTGATGCTCAACAAACTCTAGACCTCGTAGTTGAAGGAAAATCCACCAACGAAGGGTACAAAAGAAAATTCAATTGGCCAGCACTTGATGTCTTGTGCAAGAAAGTGTTTGGGTAGACTCCTGTGAAAGCAGACTCTTTCTTCATCAAAGAAAGAAAAAACAGCCTTGAGAAGATCAGGGAGATCAATCTTTTGAAAATGAGAGAAAAGTATGCAGGGACCCTTGCCAAAGAAGAGGAAAACTGTCCTTTGGATGATGTGTAAGTCAAGGTTTAGGCGGCGTCTTATTTGTTATACGTCCTGGCGATGTGTAGATTTCCCTCATCTGCCGGAACCATGGTCAACGCGAACTTCCAGCAGCTATCGGATCCTTTGGATAAGATGACAGAGTACTCATGGGGGATTGCGGTTGTATCACACCTGAACATGGAGCCAAGAAAGTTATCTAGGAACAAAACCTCTCAAATCAATGGAAACACATCTCTACTGCAGGTGATAAAGAATATTTCTTTATTAAATTTATATGTCAGATTATAGGTAACATCGATTCTTATATATATGTCTGTTAATGTTTGCATAAGTGTGGATATTGACAATTTCCCCTCGTTGATGAAAGATCATGACATGTGGGAAGTGAACCTGAAATGAAAAATAGGATTGGATTTTAAAGGTCCGGGAGAGGTTGGACAACACGAAGGTCGACGAGGTATTCTTTTACCTCTGCAACGAAGATAGGTATGTTGGGACGATTAAGGAGAGGGCACACCCTAATTTTTATGATGGCCTCTTATTTCACCCCCTTGGATGGACAATGCATGACCCTTCCAGATTCATGCGGCAACTTGGATATGTACAAGATTGTCCCTTTGACGGTGATGGTGTTAAACTTCCAAGTACATGGGTCCGACTACAACAACGATGAAAAATCAATTACGGTTGTTTACAAGCCACAAGCCACAAGCTGAGCCTCGTCATCGGTGGGAAACGCCATACACATGATGTATTCATCGATACGTGGACTCTGGCCAAACATGTAATGAGACATCATCTAATTTCGCGCAATAGTATAACGGTTGGAGTTATAAGGTAGTGTAATACGTACCGAGATCGTTGCCCGGCGTGGTCGGAAGAACATTCGGAAAAACTCTTCCCAGATTTCTACTAATGATTCTACCTTATACAAGTTATGCATAAGTTCTTTGTCTCTATTTTGTTTTCTCCCTGTAGATGGTGAAAAATGGGAGAGAGACAAAATCGTAAAACTACTCCCTAACTACGCCTTGCCCAAAAGGCAATCGCCTACTCAGGCACAATCTTTATAGCTCAGAATGCAGCCTATTCTACGAGCTGAATGCACTCTCTATGAGCTCTCTCTTATAACTCCCGGTGGAGAGGGTGATATCATGGTATAGCGTCGATGGCCCCACCAGCACGTAAACCCATTAATCTACTTCATGTCGACATCGCCTCGAATTCCTCGATATCAGAACTAGATTGCTCAATGGAACATGGTCGAGAGTTAACAGAGACGCATCCTCAGGGATTTCCTCTTAAAATACGACTCGACACACAATTCTCAATGAAAACCTCAGAAATACCGAAGCTCTAGGCCTGTCCAGAGCTCTCTGAGAGGCATACAACGGCCTAAAACAGGCTTAAGCAGACCACACTCTAAACACAGAATGGTCTAATATACCATGGATGAGCACGCCATGACTTGAAGCACACTGTAGCACAAGCGCATGCATACGCCATAGCGCAAGTGCATGCGCACGCCGTAGCGCAGGCGCGCGCATGCGCCATAGACAAGCACACAAACATAGCCAAAGTCGCATAGCTTGAACACGAGAGGGCTAGCCATGGCCAAACTCTTGAGGCACTAGCCGCTAGGCGTGGCACCATGAATCATGGCGCCACCACATAAGTCGCCTTAGCCACAGGCCAAGGCTTGATTCTAAAAAAAAAATGTGGCGCCATGAGCTATGACGCCACAACTGGCCCTTGGCCAAAACCTGAGGCAGAACTAATATCGTGGCGTCATGATGCATGGCGCCACAAGGACCCGACCTTGGACCAAGGCCAAGGTCTTTACCACCACACCATGGCGCCATGAATTCCTGGCCCTGGCCAATGGCCAAGGCCGCCGCTAAACACCCACTATGCGTGTCTCAAAAGCGCCACACTCACGCTGGTCACGGCATCATAGTCACACGACACTGCTCAAACTCAACACAACTACGCAACATCCGCATATCGCTCGAGATATCAAAACATCACACGCGGGGGATAACTTTAGGGGTATTGGTCTGGCGGTCTACGGCAATTAGAAAGAAACTGATAGAGATGATGGACAGTTACGAGAAGGTGGTGCTGAGTGGACATGTTCTACACGATTCTAGCAGTTACAGAGCACAACTCATGTCCTCCACTCCTCCACTCTTCCACGACTTCCACCTTCTCTTTCGAGAGATCAGGGTGAGTTCAACACTATAAATAGAGGCTTCCTCTATCTTCCAAGGCAGAACAACTAGAAAATTCAGGACACTCGAATACACCAGAGCCTCAGAGAAAACACCTGAGAAATTCAACATACTTCTAGCCTTGGAGATTTCCAGTCGCCTTCACGACGGAGATCCTGAACTCTTACACCCAAAACACATCCTCAACCTGATCTCAAGTTTCTTCGATGTTTCCCTCCCTATATCAACCTCTATCCTCTCTGTGACCGAAGCAGGACGGGAGTAGTCCTTTAACTTGGTTTAGGCTCGTCTTGTTCGACTTTGATCTCGAGCACTACGAAAGTACCCAGAGACGGTGCATTGTTTTTCCAGGTAAAAACACTCTCTTTTTGTTGGTTTCAGTTTTATACGCAAATCATGTATATTTAATTTATGCAATATTAATGTTAATATAAAGAGCGGTTGAATGTTGTCTTCAAGCCATTGTGTTACAATGTGGACCACAACAAAGGCATGTCTCCTGCATAACGGAGAATTCATATTGACCATCTTAAACACTTGGATATACCAGAAGCGAGTGACATGTTTAAGATGTTAGTCCAGGCAATAAAGAGGGTTCAACCTTGTAATACCCCTATTCGGCGGTGGTTGGCCGAACGATGGAATATAAGTAATGGTTTGTCCTCTCCTAACACCGAGGCTTTTTCAAGCATAATTAACTCAGAAGTTAGAGAAACTCTCAGTTAAGCGTGCTCGGGCGGGAGTAGTCCAGAGATGGGTGACCTCCCGGGAAGCTGCTGCCGGATGACCGCAGCGGTGCCCGTAGAAAACCCCACACTGCCGGATGACCGCAGTGGTTAAGTGGGGACAGTATCGGTGGAGGGTCGGAACGTTACAGATGGTATCAGATCCGACCATGGTTCATCTGTCGAGGATGGGAGAGCACGCTGGACGGGTTGTGTGCCAGGTAGCTCGTCTCATAAGGGGCAGGGAACGTCGGAGATCTGGGCTTGAAAAATATATTCCAGAGCCGGAGACGACTCCAATTTAAAGGTGGTGGTATTATAATACCCCGATTCGGCGGTGGTTGGCCGAACGATGGAATATAAGTAATGGTTTGTCATTTCCTAACACCGAGGCCTTTTCAAGCATAATTAACTCAGAAGTTGGAGAAACTCTGTAGTTAAGCGTGCTCCGGCGGGAGTAGTCCAGAGATGGGTGACCTCCCGGGAAGTTGTTGCCGGATGACCGCAGCGGTGCCCGTAGAAAACCCCACACTGCCGGATGACCGCAGTGGTTAAGTGGGGACAGTATCGGTGGAGGGTCGGGACGTTACAAACCTTCAACTACTGGCACTCAGGAGAGTGAACGAGGAGAAAGTGCTAAACGAAGTCGTGGAAGAGGTCGTGGTCGTGGTAAAGGGGAGGAGAGTGGTTAATATTCAATTTCGTAGTTCTTTGTTTTCACAAAAAAAATTTAATTACTTTTGTAACAATGTGTGGTGGGATTTTATTATGGTTTGGTTTGTGTATTTAGGATTTTATCATAGTTTGCTCCCAAGACTTTAGTATTTGGTTTGGATAAAAATTAGATTAACTTGTTTTAAATGGTTGGGTATAGTATCAAGTCGCCAAGGTCAGAATCATTCCATGACGACTCTGACAGTATTGAGATCAAACCTATTTGAAAAAGAGGGGATACTGAGATATACCACCAACTTTTGAATTCGTAAACCTAGTTGATTAGGTTACTTGAACGATCTCACAAATCAATATTCAAGCAACAACGTGTACAGTTCTTTCTTCAAGAACCGAATCCTAACAAGAACGAGTTCTTGTAGATCTCAATAGAGACGGATTCACTCAAGGGTTAGAATAACCAAACTTGCGATACTTTAATTATATAGATCAGGGACAATATAATGCGGAGGGGAAAAGTAAAGCAAAACACCAGAAGTTTTGTTAACGAGGAAACCGAAACCAGAAGAAAAACTCCGGGACCTAGCTCAGATTTGAACACACACAATATTAAGCGAATACACACGCTAGCCTACTCTCAGACTTCGGACTGGGATGTATCGAGACTGAATTAACCCTCCAAGCAACTCAGCTACCGATGTGCTCCTACGTCTCTTTACTCCCGCAGAAGCCTACGCACTTGATTCCCCTAGCTCCTTTACAGGCCTAGGAGTTGCTCCACTTCCCTTAATGAAGACTAGCGCTACCTGAAAAGGAGGGGATATCGAGATACACCACCAACTTTTAGTTTTCGTGAACCTAGTTGATTACTGTTGTTTGAACTATCTCACAAATCAATATTCAAACAACAACCTGAGTATAGTTCAGAGAACCGAACCCTAACAAGAACGTGGTTCTTGTAGATCTCAACAGCTATGGATTCACTCAAAGGTTATGAATCAACAAACTTGCAATTACTTCAATTATATAGATCAGAGACAATATAATGCAGAAGGGAAAAGTAATGCAAGACACCAGAATTTTGTTAACGAGGAAACTGCAAACCTAGCAGAAAAACCCCGGGACCTCGTCCAGATGTGAACACCCTCATTATTAACAGTATACAGACGCTAGCCTACTCTCAGACTTCGGACTGGAATGTATCGAGACTGAATTCACCCTACAATCAATTCAGCTACCAATGTGCTCCTACGTCTCTTGGATCCCGCAGAAACCTACGTACTTGATTCCCCTAGCTGACGTCCTTTACAGGCCTAGGAGTTGCTCCACTTCCCTTCGTGAAGACTAGCGCTACCCTGCCTCTAACAGGACGCCTAAAAGTATCCAAGTAATTAAACAAGAATACGATTGTGATTTCCTTTAGACTTAAAGTCAAGGTTAATGGAAATCTGATTTGTTGAATAGGGCTTATTGATCTAGCCTAAACAACTTTACCTCCTAACGCTAGACGAACTTAGTATTAAACCTAGTTCGTGAATCTGCGTTTGGGAACTTCTAGGGTTTATGATACAAGATCTACCTTACGAAGTTTCTATCAAATCTTGGTCGTGATAAGATTGAAAATATTCAATCGACCCAAGATACTAGATCATGAATTTTACTTCCGACCTGTGCTTCACGATCCTCAAGTGAAGTCTTTCAATAGTCGTAGTCCAAAAGGACTTCGAGATAACGACCAACCTTTATACAAGGATACAGATGTGTAGAGGATTGAGATTGTATCTTGCAGAAAGTCATCTATTTATAGGGATCATCAAGGGAGGCTTCGCTTGAAAATTAAGCAACCTTGAGTAGGGCTCAAGCAAGTTCTGGAACTAGGAAAGTCCATAGCTTGAATACCCGTTCTCAATCTTCTATTAACTTTGGACTAGGCCAATAGTTAAAGAAGACTCAACCTTGATTGAAGGTTTGCGACTTCTGGTCCAAATCATGTTTGAACATCGCTTGCGACTTCTGGTCCAAATACGCGTTCATGAACGTGTTCATACAGACTTTGCTTGTTCTTAGGAATGCCATAAACACCACATGTACGCGTTCATGTACGCGTTCACCGTTGATGTCATTTCAAGAGACAATTCAACATACTCTACTTATACATAATATCACGGATGTTACAAATGCAAAGACGAAGAATCCTAGAATACCTTCGGATCATATAAACAACATCATAGACTATTGTTATGATAGAATGGTAAATACGATACGGAAAGGAAAAACCTTTCTAACCTTTAGCGAGGACGTTATGATTTATTAAGCTCCGGTCTTCGTCTTCAGCGGTCTTCGTCTCGATTACCTAAAACTATCCTAGTCCGAGGTTGTAGAGTAAACTTATCAAGGATTGTGTTTTTGTCAACTAAACTTGACAACTGACTTGAGATAGCAATATCAGTGGGTTCAACCGAGCAATGCTCTAACAATCTCCCCCTTTGTCAATTTTAGCGACAAAAACCAATCTTACATATGGATTCAAAAGGTAAAATTTCCACTGTCAACACAAAGTTTTAGGGGGGATATTATTTTCACGAAAACCTATTCTCTGGAATCCTAAAAACACGGTGGCAAAACTAGGGTTCCGGTGAAAACAAGAGAAAACTCGATCTTCTCTACCTGTTTTTGATCATCTAGTATGATCTAATCATGGTTGGGAAGGTTACAACAGCTAATCCAAACCCTAAAAAGGGTGTTGGAGGTACAAAATTATGGGCGGAGGTAACCAGAAATCCGAATATAGTTCAGCTTGTGGATATCGATCTTTCCTCGTTGCCGAATGCAACGTCTGATCAAACAGGGGCTAAGTATCTTGATTGTGAGGAGTATTATGAAGAGGGTTGATATTTGGAAGCACAGTCTGGTTGGAAGGTTAGACTTTAGGGGTTTAAGCTTCAAGAACGTCACAGAATCCTTG
Organism: Papaver nudicaule; assembly: GCA_023529015.1. NCBI lineage: Eukaryota > Viridiplantae > Streptophyta > Magnoliopsida > Ranunculales > Papaveraceae > Papaver > Papaver nudicaule. Next base: position 12,747 of record JAJJMA010045134.1, read on the forward strand.
AAGAAACAATGGGGTTTTGTTAACGTATATTTTTATGCTCTCACAAAGGGTTACTTCTTTATTCGATTATGTAATGAAGAACAGAAGAAGAAGATCAAGTATGGTGGGAAGTGGAGAGTTGATTGGCCTGTACGAGGTAAACAATTCTTGTATGCGCGGGATTGGGATGAAGATTTCGATCCTAATGAGGTGAAGAACTCAATAGTTACAGTTTGGGTTCAGTTTCCTAAATTGAAGGTTCGATTTTGGACCAAAAGAATGCTGATGTCGATGGGGAAGGTTTTAGGTAAGCCTATTGCAGTTGCAAAGCCAACCCTTGATTATGATTTTCGATATCATGCTTCTATATTGGTAGAGATCGATTTCTCCAAGAAAGTTGATGAGAGAATTTACGTACGGCCTGGAAAAGGAAAGGAGTTTTGGCAAGAGGTGATTATCCCTCAGAAGCCAAGTTATTGTGATCATTGTAAAACTCTAGGGCATCTTTATAGTGCCTGTGATATTGTGAAGAAGATTGTAGGATTCCCTGAAAAAACATAGGAGAAAACAGAGCTGCCTGGTGATCATCAGGTGCTACATGATGATGGATTAATGTATGATTTTGAGAAGTCCAAGCAAGCTGATGGGATGAAGTGGCTGCCTACGGGAAGAACAGCTACGGACTGGAAGAATATGGAGTGGACGGGAGATTTAATTGATCGTCCAGGAATTAGGGTTCCTGATCTTGATGATAGAACCCTAAAAATCTGGTGATCCTCTGTTGCAGAGGATTATTGGACAAACTGGTGTCACTGATGATGTTGGGATGCCCATTCATACAAAGATCACATCTCATGATGGGTCCATTGATGGAATACCAGAAGTTCAGGAATACACAGATGATAGTAATGGCGGAGTTGATCATGATCATCATGCTGATCAAGATGACACAACTATGGTTTCTGATCAAAACAATAGTTCTAGCTCAGATGCTGATCAGAGTACTGCTGAGGGTGGGGGTAACCCTAATGGTTCACCTAATGGTATGGCTAGTGATAATGTAGCTACTGATATTGAGTTTGTTGAAGAAACTCCGGTTATACTTCAACCAGCTGCTGATGAAGATGTAGTTCAGCCTGAAGACCAGGGAACTGTTCAGGATGATATGAACAAGTTTGATAACTATGAACATCTGAGAATGGAGGATGATATTCGTAAGGAGAAGGAAAGGCAAACTAGATCTGCAGCTGCTAAGGAAAGACTTAAGGTGACTGATACTTCTCATGTTGACTTGGAGTCTCCAGAGATTCCTGATACTAATGAGCCTAGTAATAATGATGAGACTACCCGTATGGATATGGATGTTGTCATTGATGGAGCTCAAGATACAAAGCCTAGTAGTGAGGGTGTTGATAATGCAACAGCTGAAATTAGTTCTAGTTCTTCAAAAGCTGATGAACAGGCTAGTGTAGCTACTTCTAGTTCTGATTCTGCAGCTACTGGAAGTTCAGGAGATGGGGATGCTAAAACTACTCTGTCACATTACGAGAAAAAGAAGTTAGAAGAAGCTAAAGCTAAAGCTCTAATAGCTTCTAGGAAATCTGCAAGGATTCAACAGTTGCCTAACCACAGCTATGAAGAGGTTAAGAAATGATAGTTCTTTATTGGAATATCAATGGCCTAGATAGAATTGCTTCTAGGTCAAAGCTTCGTGACATTGTCAAGGAGTTTAAACCTGATGGTATTGGAATTTCTGAACCTATGGTGACTTGTTCTCAAACTAGAGTGCGATCCTTGATGCTATCTGGTTACAGTTTGAATGTTATACATAATGAAGATGACAATGGTGATACTTGGATTCTCTGGAGAAGTGAGTTATTTCCTCTAGTTATCATTGATAGTTCTAAGCAGGGTATTACTATACACATTGAGGAAGTGTATATAAATTTTGTTCATGCTGGTCATTCTCTTCAAGTTAGGAGGAATTTATGGTCACAACTGATCATGGTGGTATCTCTCTTCCATGGTTAGTTATTGGTGACTTCAACTGTTATATGCGACCATCAGAGAAGGTGAGTGAAGAAGTTGGCCCTGACATTGATTCTATGTTGAAGTTCACAGATTGGATGAGTAGTAATGGGATTTTTGAGCCTCAACATTCTGGTACCAAGCACACTTGGTGTAATAACCGTATAGGTTCTCGTAGGGTACTTGAAACTCTTGATAGAGGAGTAATTAACGTTGAATGGTTGGAAAATTTTCCAAATTGGAGATATAAAGTTCTTCCCAGAGAGATTTCAGATCACTCTCCTCTGGTTGGCTTTCCGGTTGCCACTATGACACCTAAAAGATCCCCTTTTAGGGTGCAGAAAATGTGGTATGCCCATGAAGACTTTATGAACATGGTTACTAATGCATGCAAGGTGGAAGTTCAAGGCAACTATGTCTTTGTTTTTATCTCTTAATTGAAGCACTTAAGAGAGGTGATGAAGAAGTGGAATTGGCAGACGTTTGGCAATGTTCATACTAAGCTAAAGGAAGCCACTGTGGTTTTTGAAAATGCTCTTTTGAGATCAGATGAAGATCCCTTCAATGTTGAGAAGGCTGAGGCTCTTAACACTGCTAAATTGAAGGTAAGGAATCTAGAATGGTGATTGCAAATATGTACAGAGAGAAGGCGAGAATAAATTGGATAGAATGATGAGATGCGAATACTGCTTTCTTTCACAATAGCATAGTATGAGACGAAGTGCTAATGCTATTACAGAGCTGGTGGATGATCAGGATAATATTATTACTAACAAAAATCAGCTCAAGGAGATGACGGTAAAGTACTATGAAAAGAAATTTAATGGTGCTAATATTGTTATTACTGACTACTTATTTGACGTGCAACATGAGTCAATATCTGAAGCTGATTCCCGTAGTATGGATAGGATTCCATATTTTGAGGAGATTAAGAGGGTTGTATTTGAGCTTGGAGATGATAGCGCACCGGGACCTGATGGATACCCAGGCAGTTTCTTCCGTCACTGTTGGGATATCATCAGTGTCGATCTATACAAAGCTGTTACTTCTTGTTGGATCACTAAGAAGATTACTAATGGTGTAAATAACAACTTTATTCTTCTGTTGCCTAAAGAGAGTGGTGCTAATAGCTTGAAGAAGTTCAGACCAATTGGTCTGAGCAATTTCTTTTTCAAAATCATTACCAAGATAATGGCTACCAGGTTGGGTAGGCTGCTTGATAAATTAGTTTCAGAAGAGCAAGTGGCTTTTCTTAAGGGTCGTAACATTCATGAAAACATTGCCCTGGCTTCTGAATTGATAAATGAGTTGGATGAACCTCGTAAACATGGAAATGTGAGTATGAAGCTTGACATTTCAGCTGCTTTTGACACGGTTAGCTGGGATTTTATTTTGGAAGTTTTTAGAAGATATGGATTTTCAGAAAATTGGTGCAATTGGTTGCGTAATATCTTCAATTCAGCTAGGATTTCCATTTTATTTAATGGAAATCCGGAAGGTTTCTTTAGCATCAATAGGGGTTTACGTCAAGGTGACCCCCTTTCACCCCTGATCTTTGTGCTTATGGAGGACATTGAGTCGTAATATTCTCAAATTGTTTGATAAGGGTGATATGACGTATATGCTGACAAAAAGGGGTGTTTCTCCAACTCATCTTTTTTTCGCAGATGACATTTTGGTCTTTTGTAAGGGTACTGATAAGAGTCTAAATAGCTTGCTCAATTTATTAGACTTATATGCAGCTGCTTCAGGTCAGGTTGTTAGTAGACACAAGAGCAAGGTCTACTTTGGTGGTGATAAAGTGGAAATGAGGACTTCTGTGCTTCAAACCTTGGGTATGAAACTAGCCTCATATCCTGACCGTTATCTTGGTGTGCAATTGTCTCCAGGTAGAGTCAAATTAGATCATGTACAACACGTTGTGGACAAAATACAGGCACAACTGAATGCTTGGTGTGGTAGGCTCTTATCTTTTAAAGCAAGAGTAGTGCTAGTTAAATCTATTATAGCTAGCTACCCTATACATGTGATATCCGTGTATTTGTGGCCGCCTGACTTCATAAAAGTAATTGAGAGAGCAATAGCCAACTTCATTTGGACTGGTGACAGTGAAAAGGCTAAAGGCTTTGTGGTGGCGTATGATAAGTTATGTTGTCCATTAGAAGAGGGTGGTTTGGGACTTGTCAGTTTGAAGGTAATAAACATGGCTCTCTTAATGAAACTTTGGTGGAATATTAGGCATTCCAACAAAATTTGGGCACGATTTCTTCGTGCAAAGTATCTCAGAATGGATGGTGATATTGTGAAGTACAATATTAGATCTTCTATTCTCCCAGGGATGATTTTGGTTCAGCCATTGGTCGATGCTAATACACGCAGTTTAATTGGAGATGGTAAGGCTACATCTCTATTTTTTGATAACTGGTGTGCTAATAGGTGTATTGCTTTTAGCAGAGCTATTTCACCAGAACACAGATCCTGGTTTCAGGCCAAAGTGAGCAGCATTATAAGGGATGGAAATTGGGTTATACCTGATGACTTAAAACAGGCAGTGGTGAACATGGTTGTTGACATTCAGACTCTTCCTAAGCCAAGAGGGGGGAGAGACTTGAGAGTTTGGATGCCTGATGTGAAAGGTGTGTTTACAGTTCAATCTGCACGTGAACTGATTAGGCACAAATTTACTCCAGTGCCAGAAACAAAGCTAATCTGGAATAAGAACATTCGTCCTGCATTAGCTGCTCAGAATTGGAAGTTCCTTAGAAAGCAATGTTGTGCTACTAGGGATGCTACAAACAAGAGATTTGGCTACAATTTGGACACTAGTTGTCTATCCTGCAACTCTGGAATTGACGAAATTGAGCACATTCTCATGGGCTGTACAGTTTTTGTGCAGCTTTGGGATTGGGGTTACTAACATTTTTCATTTGCAGGGAAGTTATGATCTTATTACATCTTATGCAGCTGCTAAACAATGTTCTCCCATGATCAAGAGGCTGTGGTTGGTGGTTAGTATGGCAGTGAAGCAGGAGTTGTGGTTCAGAAGGAATAAAGTGTGCTATGAAGGGAAGGACACACCACTTTACAAGCTGAAAAACAAGGTGTATAGACATATCAGGGACAATGCAAGAATATTTCAGCTACATATGAAGCCGGATGAAGATGAAGCTATTCTTAACTATTTCAAGATTGAGAGAACGACAGTGGGAGCATTGAGAACCACTAATTGTGTTTGGATACCGCCTGATGATGATGAATTAATGATTTGTTGTGATGGTGCTGCAGATACGAGTACTGGCAAAGCTGGTTGTGGGGTCATTGCTCGTAAAAACAATTCAGATGTGATGGGTGCAATGTGTGAAGGCTTGGGGGATGCTAACAACTACTGGGTAGAGCAGCTTGCAGTCATTATTGGTTTAGAGTGGAGCAGGAAATGGGCTGTCAGAAACATCAAGGTCAGATCGAATTCAACTCCTGCAATTCAGGCGTTCAAGGCAGGCAACATATCTTGGAGACTGGAGTATAGATGGATTGACGCTGTTGAGTACTATGAGAGAGTGATATATGAGTATAATGTGCGTGAAGTGAATTTTTCAGCTGATAGCCTAGCTAAAAGAGGTGCTTAGCTTGATACTGGAGTGTCAGAAAGTTTTGATGGCAAGCCGGTATTTTGGATATTGAGGACCCGAATACGACTTATATACGGGTGACAAAAGTTTAACAGGCCTGAGTCTGGTTTTTATTTTGGGCATGCGAGCCATTTTCTGGGTATGTGTGCTATTTATTTTAGTTTAAGTTTTTTGTAGATAGTAGCCCATTTGTATATCCCTAGTCTACTTGCTAATAGGCACCCTGTGTTACTAAGGGGTGTCTATGTATAGCCAAACATTGTAATTTTTCCTCAAGATTAATTGAATGACCTATTAGCATAATGTACTTGATCTTCTTGTAATCTTCAGCGTCTTCAGATAAGAGTGTTCCTGCAAGTGAAGATTCAAGGTAGAGATAACAAACATCAAAGTCACCACACATTTTGGTTTCTAGAAGGACATAGTCCAACAAGAGTTTGTTATGCAATTGAGTAGTATATAAAACTTGTAAGCATATTGCATCGATGCTTAAAGATACTACACAATATGATATGTTCTCCCCCTTACTCAATACACTAAATTTTGCTTTGACATGACTAGCACATCGATTTTACTCCCCCTATGACAATGACGTAGACAATTGTCGTAGTAGTCTTTGCTTGTACAAAGTTGTTTTCCTTTCTGTAATTATGACGATTACGAGAGGACTTTGTAGAGCGTTTATAGGCAAAACTTGGCTTGTTATAATTCTGTTTCTTATGCCTAAAGGTTGGATGTTCGCAACCTGGACCATTAGAAGATGCTCCGTTGTTGTTAGGTTTGATGTGAATCTCCAAAACAACAGGAATAATCGAGCCATTGGCTTTCTCATTCCTTTTACGGAATCTGCAGCTTCTAGCCAAGTGACCTTTAC
>JAJJMA010045138.1:22077-37895 GCA_023529015.1 Papaver nudicaule
TAGTTAATCGGTTTATTTGAGAATACTTGTTTAAGGTTTTCATTTTGTTTGTCGGTATGATTACGTTTTCATTCTTTGTTAATAATACTGAGTATTCTACATGGAAAATGTTTTGTTTGAAGTTGATTTTTGCTCAAACCCGAGTATGTTGTATTTTTCGACTAATTCAGACCTAGTAGTATTAGACTGCATTGTTGAAAACCATGTATATCTTAAGGATTTTGTTAGTTTGGATAGATTGTTTGAGTTTTATAGTGAAACGATTGTGCTAGGATTGGGTTTTTCTGTTAGATCTTTCTGTTTGAGTTCTATGGTTGACGCTGTTGAATTTGGCACATTTGGGAAAACGACTGCAAGGGATTCGTAGGAATTCTGGTCTGCGAGGTTGTTCATTTCCTGCTTTAGTTATTTGAAATGATGTAGAAAGCTGAAAGCCGAAAGTTGAAAGCCTTGCATTTTTGTTGATTACCTTGTAACTTGTTACTGCTTTTGATGTAATGTTAGTTATGCAACCATGACTTGTGTTCAGAACCTTCTCATATTGATATATGTTGTGGTAATCTTATAGGTGACAACAAAATGAGCTCCGACGAAGAGTCCGAGGTTGAGGATTATGGAAAGAAAGAATATGAATTGATGAAGCAAGGGAAACACGCAGTTAAATTTGCAGAGAATGTCTACAGGTGTCCATTTTTTCAAGGGAAGAAGAAAAAAGACTACCTCCACAAGGATATCATGCAGCACGCAACTGGGATAGCGAGTTCACGTAGTAAGAGTGCTAAATACAAGGCAAATCACCTGACATTGTCTTTGTATCTGGAGTCGGAGCTAGCACCAGCAGTGGTTCAAGCTCAGCCTGAAGCTGAGGCTGATCCACCTATTGAGCAAAACCGTGATGAACTTTTTGTTCATCCTTGGATGGATGTTGTTGCGAACCTTCCCACCAAATGGATATGGGCAATATGCAGGGGATAGTGGGTCTAAGCTCAAAGACAAGCTGACAAAGCAAGGGTTTAATCCTGTGAAGGTGCAACCTCCATGGGATCCTAAGCCGCATGGTCATTCAGGGTACGTTCTTGTTCAATTTAACGAAGTTACAGGTTAATGGTATTTTTTCTTGATAGATTGTACATCCATGATAGTAATCGAGGATGAGACAACTTTTCAAAAATAGACTTGCCCGTTCTAGCTATTTTAGAGATGACATATGCTACATGATTCCCATCTCTATCAAGATACTTTCAGAACTTAAATTCTACTAGCCAAGTGTTATATTCTGTGATGCAACTCCTATTTTGCCAGTGCACTGGTTGAGTGTCATGTTTAAATTGGAAAACTACTTTACCATCTGTCTCCATATGTATCTAGTTAACATGTAAAGATTTAGCCCAGATTGATGTTTCACGAACTGCCATTTATTCTCCAGCTCAAGGATCCATCTGAATACGTCCTTTGATTCCTCTGCATTGTTTTGCATAATAAGACCAAGACTGATTAGTAATATAGTCATTGGTCTGACATGAACATTTATTTAGTAATTTCAGGTTCTGGGGAGTCCAGCATCTCATAGAGTTACTAATGATACTGGAAGTCTGATATCTATTGCAGTTACTATGAATGCTATAATTTTAGGAACAGATTATTCCTAGAAGCTGCATTTGCATTTATTTTATTTTTGATGTACCCAATACCTTAAAATTGGGCTTGTCTGCCATTTAATTTGAATTTATGAAAGCTCATTGTCAATTCCGGATAACCAAGACATCTTCTAATCTCCCACATTAGCACAGCTTCTCTTGACTTCATCATGTTGATGTTATTACTTCTCCAAATGGCCCTTGAATAGGTGGAAAAAGGATTCTTCATGTTTACCACAAGATGTTACGATAAGTCTTCAAACGATGTCTTTAAGGTCTTTCTAGTTGAATAGCATAACTCTACGAATATTGCTTTGCCATAGAGAGATTTCCAAATATTAGCTTGTTGTAGGCACTCTTTACTGACAAAAATCTTATCCCTAGAGGGTATCATCCACTTTTTGGATAGATAAAGGCATATTCTGAAAGAAAAAAATATTGATTTTTCAGGTTCTTTTAGTCCCGGCTGGTGCTGGATCGCATAGGCGCCGAATGTTTATGTACCTATCAAATAGTGGATTTCTAGCTAGTGCATTAGACAATAGTGGTGCAGGTTTTAGCACTTGAAGAATGCGGGCAGCTCTGGTTACCGGCCATAAAGTGTTAAAATACTATCTGCCAAATTTGCTATCCACCGGAATCATCCATGAGTGGACTGGGCATTTCTATAGGGTGTTCCTTTATATACCCCTAGAAAACACTACCGGTACCCCCTCCAATCGGTTAAGTTAGTTAAAACACATTAACACTTAGTCTAACAATTCTTACGAATTTTCTGATACATGTACCCCCTTCTCTATTAATTTGTTCTTTGATCGGGCTTGAACTTAGGTTCCTGTTTGATAGAAAAGAAGGTTGAAAGAAGTTGAAAACCCTCCACAGAAGTTAAATCAAAAGAAGTGGAGGCTCTTAAATAAAACTACCATCATTGATGTTTTGAAATCTATGTTTTCTTCTTCAATCCTCAGAAGACCAACACCACTCTGTCCTCTTCTTCAACGAACCATAACAAAAAATAAAACCCAAATCGTACGTGCATCAGATTAGTATATATTATTTCAATTCAAGAATAAACATAAAATCATTGATCAGGATCTTGGCCCAGAAAACCTAATATCATTGGTCAAGATTTAGACCCAGAAAACCTAAATTCGATTTTGAAAGTTTAGATTTTGTCAAAAAAAAAAAACCCTAATTTGGATCTAAATTTTTTAAAACTGAATTTTATATCAAAAAAATCCCTAATATCGAAAGAAAGAAAAAACCTAATTTTGGATCTAAATTTTTTAAAACTGAATTTTATATCAAAAACCAAGTCTTAGTTTTGATCAAAATATATAGTCACTTAAAAACCAGAATACAAATTCTTATTTGATTGAATCTAAAAGACCAAAGATCCAAGAAGATGAATAAGGCTAGAAAATGGAAATAAGATTAAGATCTATCGGGTGTTTCTCAAAGTCATCGAAGAACTGTTGGGGTACGCAAAAGTTAATAACTGATGGGGTAGGAAGAGTAGTTTAAAGGGTATAGGGGTAAAGGGGTACTGTTAGTATTATTGGGGGTACATAGAGGAACACCCTTTCTATAGTTGGCCATTTTGTAGTTGTGGATTACTGACATTTTGATATTTCCACCCCAATCATGTTTTCCACATTAACTCCGAACCGTTATTTTCGCCCCGCCATTATTTTCCCTCCAACCAGGCCGAGTCAAATCGGAAGCGAATATTTTTCAAAATAGAAAAGAGGGAGTTTTCCTGTTTAAATTACCAAGTCACCCTTTCAAAAAAAAAAGCATTTAAACGAGAAAATTAGAAAGCAAAGAAGGGTAAAACACTAAATGTAATAAACATTACCAAGTTTCCCTTCCTACAAAATCTTTTCAGCTTGGTAGACCTTAGCAAATTCAGAAACATGCGAGGGCAAAATTGATAACAACAACCCCGTTCTACTTTCACACAACCACATTAGGCGTTCCTGTAGACATTTGGTTCACTTGAATTTCTGTAAGGTTCCTATGATTCGAATTCATTGAGTTTCCTCAGATCGAAACTTTGAATAGGTAATTTCATTGGTTTTATCTTGGATGTTTGGGTAACTGGGTTACTGAGCATGTTGCTTTAGTTTTGATGATTCAGTTTGAGATATCAGAGCTGCCAGATATTAACTAACGTAGGAATACAAGGATTCATCATCATCCATATCTCATAGAGTTACAGAAAATAATCACCTTTAGAGAAAACATAAGGTTCCTCTTCATAGCACGTTACGACTAAGAATGAAAAGTACAGCGTTTTATCCAGCGGATTCCAAAATTGTAGCTTATGAGGTTCCTCCTTATCAAAATCGTCCTCTTAGCCATAATAGTCAGAAGCATGGATTTTGATAATTCTTCGCCAATTACTTTACCTAAAAGGGTGATATGGATATAAAAGTGAATTTACGACGGTTTGCAACACAATCACAAGGATAATCAATAAAGATTTAAGTATTGCAATCATCAATCAAGATTTTAAATACATAAACTCTATTAATTGATGAAAAGAAAACATGGAAGTAGTACAAGCAATATTATGCTAAATAAAAAAGATGACTACTTCTAGCATAATGATTACCCAAAACCTTAAGGAAAAGACTACAGCTTTTCAACAAAACGAGATAATTATGCTAAACAAAAAGATAAGGTATCCAAATACTAGTTATCGGAATCATTATCGTTTTCTTGTGGATCTTTTGAGACATTACCATTATCAGTCTTGAGGTTCTTGAATTCTTCTTCAAAATCACTATCACAAATAGGTGATATGTAATCAAGCAGATTTTTGAAGTCACCTTTTAAGTTGGTGAGTTCATTCTTTTAAACCGGAATGTCACTTTTTAGGGTCTGAATTTTTTCTGCAGTAGCAACTAATTGAACCTTGACAACTTCAAAATCTCTTAGAATATTGTAAACAATTTCAGCAGAGATCATTGTGTCATTATCCTTCTTTTGGTGATCAACAACATTGAAGTAAACAATAGTAAGAGAATATTCTTGAAATTCAAGAGGTTCAACTACTTCTTCATCGAAAGATCTCTTATTCTTCCTTTCACAATCAACACCTTCACAATTGTTAACAATGTTTGCTTCTTCCATATTTCCCGTATGACACTACGAGTTGTATGTTTCATAGTAATTGTGAAAGCACTTAAACGTGAACTTCAAGTTCGGTTGGTGTTGTATATATATATTATCTTGGTGAGATAATAAAGAAAGATGGTATAGTTTTAACTATACAAGGAAGGCGGTTCCGAAACACTAGTTTCGTTCGCGAATTCTGGAAAGTTCTAGAATGTTCTATACAGTTTCCACAAAGGGAGTTTCGAAACAACTTGTTTATATTAAGTCAGAATTTGATCTTTTACAAGAGAAAGGGCCATGTAATCTTTCTCACAAAAATAACTCAAATTTTGAGTGTGCATGCCTATATTGAAAGAATTAATGTATACCCCAGAATATGTCGGCAACGATCACTTGTTTAATTTCTTTAAGCCAACAGAATTATTAAGTTAAATATCAACAACATGATTAATTTTCATGAACCTTTTAGCTTACATATATAGATATTCCCATGGATCCTGGTCTCGACTCTTGCCTTAGGAGTCAGAGGCAGAGAGAACCAGAGGCAGCACAAGAATTATTGCATTTAATACTAGGATCCCACTTTTATTAATCAATAAGACACAATAGCATTGTTGCGAGATGAATAGAATCCTTGAAGTATACTGTCCTCTTTTGTTCACATTGAACAATTACAACATTCTTATCTAGACAATACATAGATAAGAATAGTGACACGTAACTCTAAGTGTTACGGCGAGTGTTTTCCCACTCACCTTGTGTCAACAATCTTGTTTCACTTTTCCCTTTTTCCTTAGAGAAACTATCATAGAAGTTGCTATCATCAAAATAAGGTTCAAGAGTTGAAGAGTTACCTGAAGATTTTTGTTCATTCCTTTGAAGAAGATTGATGATGATGTCTTCATACCTTGAAACAAGTTTGTTTAAGTTTTCTACTTGCAACTTATCCCTTTATCTTGGTGGTTACCGTCTGAGGGTGTTTTCTTCTTGGGAACCATTGTTGAGATCTTCCAACATTAGAATTGTTGAAACGACGATTTTTAAATCCACCAGGTTGAGACTGAGCCCTTGTTGCAGGCGTAACTTGGGCTCTTTGATAAGTTTGTCTGGGATGATTCAAGTTATCGGAATGAGTATCTCCTTTGATTTCACCAACTTCTTCGAGAACAAGATCAAATTTTCGTTGAAGATCTATCATTCCTTTGTTCTCAGTGTTTTTCCCTTGTTCTGTACGAATAGGAATATTTGTTTTACACTTTTGACAGAACACATGTGCATCTTTAGACTTTTTAGTCTTTGAGTTGGTGACAGGTGTCACAACAACTTTTTCTTCGGATGAAGTTTTTGGTTTTTGCTTGTGAATAGAAGCAATATTACCAATTGATGCTGGAATTGTCTGATACGCGGTTAATTTACGTATTTTTTTCCTTGAGGAGTACAATCTCTCAGTTCAATTCCATTATCTCATTATTGGCTATGATTATAGAAGATTCAGGATTAGATCCTTCACTGAAATTTGTCCTAGGATGAAAATCCGGATCTATCATAGCAATATGATTGGTAAACAGATTTACCTTGTGTTTAAGACGGGGAATCTCATATGCTTGAAATTCATATGATTTACAAGTTCAACACTTTCTTTAATAGCTTCTCTTTCAACTTCTGAATCAGAATCATCAGAGAGAGCGAAAGGCAAGGTATCTTAAAGTTTTGGTTTAATCATATTGTCAACGGTTTCAGACAATGATGATGAACCGACTTCAGTTATTGACTTATCGGAATCGTTTTCTGGTGAAGACATAATTATGGTTCACAAATAAGTCAAACACAGACAGTTACGTCTTTCAGATGTTTGTCTGCTCTGATAACAATTGAAAAAGAGGGGTTACCGAGATATAGTACCATGTTTTAAATTCGTGAACCTAGTTGATTAGGTTACTTGAACGATCTCACAAATCAATATTCAAGCAACAACCCGAGTACAGTTCTTTGTTCAAGAACCAAATCCTAACAAGAACAAGTTCCCGTAGATCTCAATAGAGATGGATTCACTCTAGGGTTTGAATCAACAAACCTTCAATACTTTAATCATATAGATCAGAGACAATATAATGTGGAAGGTAAAAGTAAAGCAAGACACCAAAAGTTTTGTTAACGAGAAAACCGCAACCAGCAGAAAACCCCGGGACCTAGTCCAGATTTGAACACACACAATATTAAGCGAATACATACGCTAGCCTACTCTCAGACTTCGAAATGGAATGTATCGATACTGAATTAACCCTCTAAGCAACTCAGCTACCATTGTGCTCCTACTTCTCTTGACTCCCGCAGAAGCCGACGCACTTGATTCTCCTATATGACGTCCTTTACAGGCCTAGGAGTTGCTCCACTTCCCTTCGTGAAGACTAGCGCTACCCTTCCTCTAACAGGACGCCTGGTTGTACTCAATTGTCTTCACCAATAATACTATAGGTGATTTCCTTTAGACTTAAAGTCAAGTTTAATGGAAATCGATTTACTGAGTAGGGATTATTGATCTAGCCTAAACAGTTTTACCTCGTAACATGTGACAAACTTAGTATTAAACCTATTTCGTGAATTGCGTTAGGGTTTATAGGACTTAAAATACCGACTGCAGCCTTACGAAGATTCTATCAAATATTTGGTCCTTTTTGATTGAATTGACTGTTCAAATTGATCGACATAAGATACAGGATCAGCAATTAATTCCGACATGTGCTTCAGGATCCTCGAGTGAAGCTTTCAAATATTCGTAGCCCAAGAAAAAGGTCTTCGAGATGACGACCAACCTTTATGCAAGGATACACAGATGTGTAGATGATTGGTTTGTATCTAGCAGAAGGTCATCTATTTATATTGATCATCAAGGGAGCCTTTGCTTTAAAGTTAAGCAACCTTGAGTAAGGCTCAAGCAAGTTTTCGAACTTAGAAAAGTTCACAGCTTGCAATGACGTCCAACTCAATCTTCTTATAACCAGTTGGTTAAAAACCTAATGGCCGTGAGAAGACTCGCCTTGATCGAATCTGAAAAAGCAGGGGTACCGAAATACAACCAACTTTGCGTTTGGGCTCGTGAGACTTATGGTCAGATCTGAACGATCTCAAAAATCAATATCCAGATCTGTGTAACCTGAGTTGTGATCACAAGTGATCAATTCCTACAAAGACAAGTCCTTGTAAATCTTGGTTCAAGATTGGGAATTAAGGTCAGGTTAGGAATAACGTACTTCTTGTGTTTGCTTTAATTATATAATCAGAGAATATAATGCGGAAAGTAAAGCACACAAGACACCAGGGATTTTTTTAACGAGGAAACTACAACCTGAAGAAAAACCTCGAGACCTCGTCCAGATTGAACACCGCACAGTACAAACTGACTACAAACACTAGCCTACTATAAGACTTTGGTCTGGGATGTAGCAGAGACCAACTCCAGCCCTCCAAGTGAATTGGCTACTGTCGCACTCCTTACGTCTCTAGATCCCCCACAGATCGTCACGCACTTGATTCCCCTAGCTGACGTCCGTTACAGGCCTAGGAGTTGCTTTAACCGCTGTTAAAGGCTTGTGTCAACAATTCTGGATTTGCAACCTCAATTGTCAACGTATGTTTGAACTGTCCTCTATCAGTTTGACATACACAACGTAAGGTTTGATTGTGGAAGGTTGATTTTGAATATAAATTGGAGTAAGTAATTATTGAGAAATATTTAACTTAATAGTTCTAAAATATATACATTTGTTGCATGGTTTGAAAATGATGCAAGTACTTTTACAAAATAAATCTGATTTGCGTATATGGTTTTATTATCTTTATCCGTTTCATGATTTATTTCGGTGCACTTAATATTTTTGGAAACTTCCTACTGAGCCGTGGTTTGCTCACCCCTTTCTTTCCTCCCATCCACAGAGATTGAAGCCAGACTAGCTAATAAAAGAAATTTATAATTATAACGGGAATATGGGCATCGTGTGATTTTGAATTACAACGTTCGTTATTAGTTTTGTATTTCTGATTTTTGTAATTCATTTACAGTTTTGTAATATTAAAGAAATTGTATTTGTCTTTCTAATAAAATTTATTCGAGTTTATCTTCGACATTTAGTTTCTTAAAAATATTTTAAAACTTGTATGGACCCAAACGAGTGGTCGTCCGGTGATCTGGGCTTGCCAGGCAGGTCGGATCCGGTTCAAAAGGCCGAATCCGGGTCCGCTGGAGGCTCCGAAAAACCGGGCTGTCACAGAATCTATCTCATACATTCTTGTAACCATAGTATTTGCGGGAACAAACACTAGTCATGACACATGGTCATGTAGCCAAGAACACGATCTCAATCGCTATTATAACACTACCAAAGTAGCCGATTATTTCGAAAGATAGAGAAAGTAGAATAGAAGAATTTCCATAAATCTAAACAACTGAAAAAGCAGGGGTACCGAAATACAACCAACTTTTCGTTTGGGCTCGTGAGACTTATGGTCAGATATGGACGATCTCAAAAATCAATATCCAGATCTGTGTAACCTGAGTTGTGATCACAAGTGATCAATTCCTACAAAGACAAGTCCTTGTAAATCTTTGTTCAAGATTGGTAATTAACGTCAGGTTAGGAATAACGTACTTCTTGTGTTTGCTTTAATTATATAATAAGATAATATAATGCGGAAAGTAAAGCACACAAGACACCAGAGATTTTTTTAACGAGGAAACTACAACCTGTAGAAAAACCTCGGGACCTCGTCCAGATTGAACACCACACAGTACAAACTGACTACAAACACTAGCCTACTATAAGACTTCGGTCTGGGATGTAGCAGAGACCAACTCCAGCCCTCCAAGAGAATTGGCTACTGTCGCACTCCTTACGTCTCTAGATCCCCCACAGATCGTCACGCACTTGATTCCCCTAGCTGACGTCCGTTACAGGCCTAGAAGTTGTTTTAACTGTTGTTAAAGGCTTGTGTCAACAATTCCGTCTTTGCAACCTCAATTGTCAACGAATGTTTGAACTGTCCTCTATCAGTTTGACATACACAAAGTGACTTCATTCAGATTGCTCTATGTCATACGGAAATCTACTTACAAGCGGGGGCTGACACGTAAACCAAGTAAACTATGCCCAACTTGTCTCTACCTCAGTTGTAAAAAGAATCACTTAAGAAACTTATACAACTGGAGCTAACTAGGTCTTACAACACCGAGCAGCCGTGCGTTGCTTCCTTTCGAAACCCTGTGTGTAACGTATCAGTTCTTGAATGGCCTTATATCAGAAGAGAAGGACCGTAGAATAGACAAGAACGTGATCAGGTTACCAAGGTTACAGGTTAATCCGATTTCAACCACTGAGGTCTCAATCTCCTACCTGTGCTTCCCAACTCTCAAGAGAAGTCTTTATAGTCGTAGGTAAATCCCGTGAGGAACTGCTTACCTAATAGAGGATGACTATACCGCAACAAGCGTTCACCGAAGTGAAAAAAGTTTTACGTTCACTTCCCTAAGGACCTTCACGTATGCTTGATGCTTGCAGTATTCGTCCATAGACACCTCTATTTATAGCACTCAATAAGATAGGTTGCTTTGGAATAAAGCAATCAATTACTTGTCCTACAAGTTTTTGAAACCCTAAACTTGCCAACCAAGTAATAGAGATTAATCTCAATTGGAATTCATTAACATTTATCTGCCAAGTGTTTTGTTAGCTCAAAAACACTTCAAGATAGAAATCCAACAGACCAGAGATAATCTTTATCTTATTGACACATTGAGAACCGTTAGATGGACCACATAAGATATTTCGTGATAATCCAAGTCCAACTAAGAGATAAAGGAGTTCAGAGTTTAACCTGTGTGAAATTCTGGAAGAATATTCACCAGGGACAGTTTGCAAAACCGTCCATCTGAATAACAGCCAAAAGACCGATTTAGAGGTTTGTGTAGGTACACGAACTTAAATGATCTTTGGAATTCAGGAGAATTCCAGAGTTTCTGTTTCGCGTACGGTTCGGGAACCGTCCGACCTTCAGATTAGGGTTAACTAGGATCCGCTGGAAGTTCTGGGCTTAACCAGGACTTAGACGTGTGAGACGCCCTCAGCTGTAATCCACTGGACTCTTGCTCAAGAGTACTCCTTTAGATTCACCCATATCCAACAAGTGATTTGGCAAACCATTGCAATGGACAAATGGTATCGAATCTATCTCATACATTCTTGTAACCATAGTATTTGCAGGAACAAACACTAGTCATGACACATGGTCATGTAGCCAAGAACACGATCTCAATCGCTATTATAACACTACCAAAGTAGTCGACTATTTCGAAAGATAGAGAAAGTAGAATAGAAGAATTTCCATAAAAGTCATAACTCCTACTAACCTTTTGTCGATGAAGAATAATTGATGTCTTCTTTGTCTTCACAGTCTTCGTCTTCAAGGTCTCAACTACTTAGTCTATATCCCAATTCCGAAATCTAAACTCTAGTAGGCTAAATCAAGAATTGTGTTTTGACACCTAAAACTGACAACTAACTTGACATACCAACGCTAGTGGGTTTGACCGGACAATGCCCTAACAGAATCAAAGGATAGCAATGGGTAAGCAAGTAGGCCATGGAGTCCATGTAAGTATACACGAACGTAAAGACCATTATGGACGAGCTTCATGGGCCTTATTGTGAACGAGTTCGAAAATCCATTCACAAAAGGCAAAAACTTCTATTTAGAAGCTAGCTTGGTTTTATCAACTATTGTGTCCATTTTTTTTTATTTGAACTATCATTAAAAATAGGGCGCCTGGATAGGAATCTTGCATGATATTTTTATTAGTTTTAACTAAGTTAATTAGCTTACTTTGGTGTCTAGAGCTTATTCTTTTAATAAAAACAAACATGATGCATCAAAGTTTATCAACTGCCCTGAAATGTCATCGAATTGAGTTAATACTTTTAAGAGATGCTTACAATTTTATAACATAGCCTTGGTAATAAATAGCAGACAGTCGTAAATAATAGATAAGATAGGAAGACAATGTCTAGCAAATTTAATTCCTTGAACTAGCAATAAAGATTATGAAGAAGACCTCCATGCATATTAAGGTTGTTGTTTAATTTGGTGGACTTTTTTCATTGTAATTGGAGAATAGGGGGAGAGAGGATCCCACTGTCTCAGACCTCTAAAAGGTTTGAAGAAAGAACCTGGTTTTCCATTATGAAGAGCAACAATGGAAGTGGTATGAATGCACCGTGTGATTAAATCATGGCAATCCTTAGAGAAACCAAAGGCCAAGAAATATTGATTAAAATTTTCCAACGAACCCTGTCAAAAAATTTAGACATGCCAATTACTTTGGATTTCATAGTTTTTAAAGTGTGGACTAACTCCTGAGCTACTACATTGTTATCAACAATTTGCGTAAACAAGTAAAGTTTTTCTTTGACAATGGTTTGTTTGAACCTAACCTCAACCACACCAACATAACGCTGATCCCTATAATCAAAAACCCAGAAAATCCATCCCAATTTCACCCAATCGGTTTGTGCAACGTGATTCACAAGGTAATTTCGAAACTCATTGTCATAAGATTAAGGCCATTACTGCCTGTTTTGGTGAGTCCGCACCAAAGTGGTTTCATCCCAAGACGTTCATTTCAAGACAACATAGCCTTTGCGAAAGAAATATTTCATACAATCTGGAAGTCAAAAGTAGCTCACACTCTCAAGTTGGATATACACAAATCCTATAATCGTTTGGATTGGGATTTCATTAAGAAAGCACTTCTTACTTTGGGCATCCCTAATAGGTTTGTTGATCGTATCATGTACTGCATTGGATCAGTGGCTTACTTTGTCAAGAGAAGGTTGAGATAGTAGCCTCCAAGCTAGCTTGTTTTTATTAACTATTGTGTCATTTTTTTTTATTTTAACTATCATTAAAAATAGGGCGCCTAGATAGGAATCTTGCATGATATTTTTCTTAGTTTTAAGTAAGTTTTTTTTTTTTTTTTTTGATACAAAGCCTCCATTTTCCATTAATAATGTCAAATCAAGGTTACATGGAGATCAAGTACATCAAGAATTATAAAGTAACAAGAACAACATACTTTTTGTAGTACATATTCGAGAGAACCGACAAGGAAAAGAGAAGTAAAATCGATAGAACTACCTAAGACAAGCATGATAAGACCGATTAAATCGGAGAAAGGATGGTCTTCAATGGATGATAGCCCGACCATTTGATTGTTTTTCTTCTTCATTAAGATTAGCTCCATGGAATCAGGAGTGATTTGCCCAACATCTTGACCGGCGATTTGAAAAATCTGGTAACTGGAGATCGCCATCGTACTTGATAAACCTATAAATCGAACACCAAAAAAGAAAAATAGAAGCAATAGAAAAATTGCAGAAAAATCGCTCTAATAGCGAAGAAACTAATCGCCCTAATAGCGAAGATAAATCTCTCTAATAGCGAATATTTTATTGAAAACAACATACTAGCTATAAAATTAAGTAAGTTAATTAGTTTACGTTGGTGTCTAGAGCTTATTCTTTTACTAAAAACAAACACGATGCATCAAAGTTTATCGACTTCCCTGAAATGTCATCGAACTGAGTTAAGACTTTTAAGAGATGCTTACAATTTTATAACATAACTTTAGTAAATAGAAGACAGCCACAAATAATATATAAGATAGGAAGACAATGTCTAGCAAATTTAATTCCTTGAACAACATTGGGTTCTTCCCTAGCAATAAATATTATGAAGAAGACCTTCATGCAAATTAAGGTTGTTGTTTAATTTGGTGGAGTTTTTTCATTGTAATTGGAGAATAGGGGAAGAGAGGATCCCACTGTCTCTGACCTCTAGAAGGTTTGAAGAAAGAACCTTGCTTTCCATTATGAAGAGCAACAATGGAAGAGGTATAAATGCACCGTGTGATTAAATCATGGCAATCCTTAGAGAAACCAAAGGCCAAGAAACTATTGATTAAAATATTCCAACGAACCCTGTCAAAAATTTAGACATCAATTACTTTGGATTTCATAATTTTTAAAGTGTGGACTAACTCCTGAGCTACTACAATTTTATCAACAATTTGCGTAAACAAGTGAAGTCTTTCTTTGAAAAATGGTTTCTTTGAACCTAACCTCAACCACACCAACATAACATTGATCCCTAAAATCAAAAACCCAGAAAATCCATCCCAATTTCGCCCAATCGGTTTGTGCAATCTGATTTACAAGGTAATTTATAAACTCATTGTCATAAGATTAAGCCATTACTGCCTGTTTTAGTGAGTCCGCACCAAAGTGGTTTCATCCCAAGACGTTCGTTTCAAGACAACATAGCCATTGTGAAAGAAATATTTTATACAATCTGGAATTCAAAAGCTGCTCACACTCTCAAGTATGCTGTCAAGTTGGATATACACAAATCCTATGATCGTTTGGATTGGGATTTCATTAAGAAAGCACTTCTTACTTTGGGCATCCCTAATAGGTTTGTTGATCATATCATGTACTACATTGGATCAGTGACTTACTTTGTCAAGAGAAGGTTGAGATATCAGCCTCCAAGCTAGCTTGGTTTTATTTACTATTGTGTCATTTATTTATTTTTTAACTATCATAAAAAATAGGGCGCCTAGATAGGAATCTTGCATGATATTTTTCTTAGTTTTAAGTAAGTCAATTAACTTACTTTGGTGTCTAGAGCTTATTCTTTTACTAAAACAGACATGATGCATCAACGTTTATCAATTGCCCTGAAATGTCATCTAACTGAGTTAAGACTTTTAAGAGATGCTAACAATTTTATAACATAGCTCTGGTAAATAGGAGACAGTCGCAAATAATAGATAAGATAGGAAGACAATGTCTAGCAAATTTAATTTCTTCAACAACATTGGGTTCTTCACTAGCAATAAAGATTATGAAGAAGACCTCCATGCAAATTAAGGTGTTATTTAATTTGGTGGAGTTTTTCATTGTAATTGGAGAATAGAGGAAGAGAGGATCCCACTGTCTCTGACCTCTAGAAGGTTTGAAGAAAGAACCTGATTTTCCATTATGAAGAGCAACAATAGAAGGGGTATAAATGCACCAGTGTGATTAAATCATGGCAATCCTTAGAGAAACCAAAGGCCAAGAAATTATTAACTAAAAATTTACAATGAACCCTGTCAAAAAATTTAGACATGTCAATTACTTTGGATTTCATATTTTTTAAGTCTAGACTAACTCCTGAGCTACTACAATGTTATCAACAATTTACGTAAACAAGTGAAGTCTTTCTTTGACAATGGTTTCTTTGAACTTAACCTCAACCACACCAATATAACACTGATCCCTAAAATCAAAAACCCAGAAAATCCTTCTCAATTTCGCCCAATTGGTTTGTGCAACGTGGTTTACAAGGTAATTTATTTTCTCGATATGTTTATGCTCAAATAAATTTTGTTACTTCAACAATGGTATATCATGAGGAGTTCCTCTCATGCCTTCTACCTCTCATGCAAAATAGACATTTCCCTAACAACTCAGGGTATCTGTCTGATATGGTTAGTGAAATCTTCTGCAAGATGACTCGTTACTCTAATATCATTATTCGACATATCTATAGGGAAACAAATCAGGTTGCAAACACTTTGACTTCAACTGCAGCTCAAGAATCGCATGATATTGGTTACGTATGTTCTTCTCACTACTGGGATCATGTGTATCCTCAGTACTTGCACATGTGATTGTCTCTCACCGCCTACAGTGGCCTCACATGCATGTAATCTCTGTTACCTAGTTGGTTAATAAAGTGGTTGTTTTTTCAAAAAAAAACAAAAAACAAAAAACAATTTGCCTAAAAGGAAGAAATTGCGGACTGGAACAACAAAATTATTTGGTCCATATGAGTTTTAAGCTCATTTGCTAAGATTTTAGACAGTGTTTTGTAAGGAGTATTACATAATTCTATACGTCTGCAATCATTTTTTCTTCCTTCTTCTTCTTCTTCTTCTTCTTCTTCTTCTTCTTCTTCTTCTTCTTC
>JAJJMA010045145.1:0-23588 GCA_023529015.1 Papaver nudicaule
ATGTTGTGGGAATAATTATAAAGATAATTGGTTGTTTTTAACTGATTTGTGTTAGTATTTATACACCTAAAATTACCGATTCCAAGAGCAGTGTAGATTAGATGTATAAACACTAATCCAATTCGGTTAACAGCCTTGCGTTCCTCTACATATTGTATACAACATCACCAGGTGAGATCATACTCCTTTGCCATCTAAAAGAAAATTGTTATTTACCTACAGTAGAAGAGCAAAAACGCAACAATACAACATCATTAGAACCTATTGTCATATGTATTTCTTATAACCCCAACAAAGGGAAAAAACTAATGCCATTGCACCTTCCACCATAGACACCCTAAAACATTAGTTGCGAGCATTAACAGACAACTGTTGCCAAAGAATGTATTACCTACTGAGCCTTAGGCAGGCATTAGACTCCCATGAAAATTAGCAGTTGCCGGTAACGTTCCACGGCACTGAAACCGTATCTTGATTAAAAAGAATCATGTGGCTTCATCAGTTACCTATCCCTCCCAAGCAACTGGACCAGTAGAGTGCAAAATTATAAACTGGGTAGCTGCAAATTCAACCAAATGAAGGAAACTCAGAAATTCAAAACACCATATACACTGTGCAAAAAAAAACACTATCAGTTATGCTGAAACAATGGC
The DNA here is from genome assembly GCA_023529015.1 of Papaver nudicaule. Taxonomy (NCBI): domain Eukaryota; kingdom Viridiplantae; phylum Streptophyta; class Magnoliopsida; order Ranunculales; family Papaveraceae; genus Papaver; species Papaver nudicaule. The sequence continues at coordinate 654 of JAJJMA010045145.1, forward strand.
AAGACCAACTCGCCAAACCCCTGAAACAATGGCAGCATCTGCTGCCACCCATATACTCAGAGCAACATGAGGCTTCCTCACCAGCATACTGACCACCAAATTGATCCTCCACGCCCATTCCAATGGCCTTTTTTCTCCTGGTGCGCTTTGCAGGCTGCTGTTTTAGTAGCATTGTAAATCATTTATGCTCAGTACGTAAACATAAAATACCTCAAATTAAGAGAAATTATACACTATGCGGAAACCTCAGAAAGGCAATTTCAAAGTATAAAGACGAAGAACTCACCAACCAAGATGTTGTTGGCAGTAAAATGTATGTATAGTCCTTTCAATTGCAATTATTAACACACATAAAGTATTTTGGCAGCAATTGGAATTCTTAAATTAGATAAGAGTTATATAAGATAATGATTTACTATTATTCTCTAACCATTTGATCATCCATCAATGTGACACTTTCAACTCCTACCAAAACAATGTTCTTGCAAAACTAAAACAATTATATAGGTTTCGAAAAATTCTTGCTACTTCAATCAGCCAAGAAAACTCCCTATAATGCAATCTTGCTACTCTAAATTGAAGTTCTAGACTCTTGATATTGCTGCTTAGGATATTGTGTTAATGTTGATGGTAACGGTGAAACTTAACCTATTCTTTAATAGGCTTAGAAAACTTCTGGTAATGTAATTGCCAGTGCTACTACTCTAAATAGTAATACAACAAAGAACATTGTATACTGGTCATTGTATGTATACAACCCAAAGGCATGAAGGGAAATTAACCTTACCGTATTCTCTGTCGTATGTGCTAGTTCATCGACTGAATCACCACTTCGGTGGTGGAGCGGCATCGATTGTTCCCTAATTTGACCACGTTTTGCCAGTATCGCCAGTATCTTAATCAGCTCTTCCGCAGTCGAAGATGCATCCTGCGAATTCAAATGTAAAAATCAGCTGTAGACAGACTAATCAATGGTGTAGCACAACAATTGCCTTGCACATTTATGTATCAGAGACGTACCAATGCCTCTGGCTGTACACGTACACGCGCCGCGCTACTTCTGACTACATGGTCTGGCTTCGCCGTTTTAACATCATCCATGGCGGAGGCCAACCTTGCTTCATTTTCCTTGAAGCTCTTTTTGCTTTTGCCAACGTGCCTTGGCGGCTAAGGATCGTGTCTGAAATTCATCGAGCAAACATAAAAATTAAAAAAAATAAAAAAGTTGGTGACAGAAAGAATAAAGGTATAAATCAGTATATCTAGGAAAAAATCACAAATAACCAATTTTTAACAACTTCATCACCTGGTTTAACATGCCCATAGAGTATTTGCTACACTGGCCAAATTACAACTGATACTTATACATATTAGTCTTATCGCTTGAATGCTCACAATCTGATTTTGTAGAAAGTACATTGTGAATCAGTAATTTGTTAAGATGGATTTGTGTATTATCGAATATAACTCATCCAACTTACCTTGCAGGCTTAAAAAACATGCGAGTTATGTTAGTAACCACTAATTAAATTCAATAGATACTGATTATTCAAGGTCTGATTCAGTGGTACTTACAGGATACACATCAAATCAAGGAGTTAGTACAAACCTACTTATGCATACGTTAATCTACATGCGAAGAACGGATCTGGATTCGTACCGAGGATTTTTCTCTAAAAGACCATGGAAATATTGTTCGAAGGTGACAACACATAAAAGACCGTTGTTAGTCAACATCACTCGTAAACATACTGTTGGTAGCTAGTTTGGTTATAGCAGCATCTGATTCTCTATGCCTCGACTCCATACGACTATTTATGTATCCTTCCATTGTTACAGAAATGGACCCACATATGTTAAAAGAGTATTTATTAACGTTGTCAAATCATTGACATTGAAAATCAATAAAACATTAACTACGTGAGCTTAACATACTGTTTGTAGCTAGTTTTGTTACAGCAGCATTTGATTCTCCATGCACCGACACCGACTCTTTTTGAATGTTTGCGTATCCTTTCATTGATCCAGCAATCGACCCATATAGGTTAACTGCGAATTTTTATTTATTCTTTTAGCACATTATTAACATTGAAAATCAACGAAACATTAAGTTCAATGTTAAGTCTCAGAGTAATATTTTTTCCAAAAGACTCAAAGTTTACCCTATGAATTAAGAACGGAAGAAACATTATTATAAGGCTCAAAGTATACCATTACTTGGGATGCAAAGCTTTTTAGCACAATTTGGTGCTACATCTTCCAAACGATGGGTTGTGACTGTGATCCCACCTTCTTCATCTTCTAAAACTACAGACCCTGCAAAACAGCATATACATAAGGACTAACTGTCAATCGCAAAGCATAACTAAAGTAGAGGCGTATTACTGTAGGTCTTTGCTTACTCTTCTTGTTTATTCCCTTGTAAGGTGCAGTTGTAATGTTAAACTAACACTCAATCTCTGGGACAAATTAACTTTTCATTTAATTAGATGCCTAATGCCTCAAAGACAAAAGAGGAAGTTAAAACACATAATTGATCGGATATCCATATTTCTAAACCTCAAATTAAATGTCGGAAATAGTTTCATAAACCTTAATTACAGGATAAAAACAAAATTACATGCACAACAAAAGTATTAATATTCAGGACATATCAAGTAAGGTACCTCTTTTCTTGGACCCAAAAGAAGAACTACATTCTTCTGCTGAAAAGGGAAAATTGGTCGATTGAAAAGCATACCTGCAGGAAGAAATTCACAGTAAATCGTACCTGCAAGAAAATAAAAAAAAATTATTATTATTATTATTATCGCATAGTCGATAGTTGTGAAGATGTTGAAAGAAGAGAATTTTGGTTATATGAATTTATTCAGAAATCAAATAGAGAAGCTAAGGTTTTAGGAATGCTGTGAAGAATTAGTTGGGAGAGGAAGATGAACAAATCACGGCGAATTTGTAACGCATCTCGTTGGGTCTGTGAAAGCCGACGGCGAATTTGTAAGGCATCTCGTTGGGTCTGGGAAAGCCAATTAAGGAAAAAATTATGTGGAGCAAGAGATTAATCAATCCAGGAAAATATATCATAACCTGTAAAAAAAAATAACCACGTCAAATAATCCATCAATAAAAAAAAAAACAGAGATCGAAAAAAAAAAATCAATAAAATCCTGTATCCAAAATAATTTTAGGGTTTTCAATTTCATCAATCAAGCCTTCGAATAAGAAGACCATCAATTATTTCAGTCAATAAACTTTAATACCTAATCAAGCTAGGGTTTTTGTACAGCCTTTTTAGGGTTCTTGCTTGATGCCCCGATCTGCTCCAACCTGCAAAATACCATCGGAAAAGATGATTAGATGCGAAAAAAAAGTCGCGGCAGAGCTCTAATTTCTCAGAACATAAGAGGAGAAGAAGAAGAGAGGAGAAGAGGAAGAGATGCTGCGGTCGTAAAAAAAACACATATCTGGGACGATGGTGTCGGTGTTTTTGAAACGTATCTGTTTCAATTTTTTTTTTTTGTTCTTTTTTTTCGGGAGAGGGAGAAGCTCTTATTAAAAGGAAGCCCCCGATGATTCTGGTGCGTCGGATGGACCCGATCGTACGCACGCTGATGCAGGGCGCCAATGCATTATGAGCCCTCTGATCGACCTCGGACGGCCCGGATGGCTCCAATCCTTAATACCACATTTTCTTAATAAAGAGATATAGACTAGGTATCTCGCCGGCCTGCGGCCGGCGCTCAACCTTTTGCCGATTTTCGAAAGGTTTTCGAAGCCTACAACCCATAAGTTAGGTCAATAGATTATTTGAGACCTACGCCTTAGTCGTGGATCCAAGTGTTGAGCTGGTCCTGTCAATTTAGTAGGGGCTCAACCTTTTTATTATTTTTTATAAGTTGGTCTTGAAATGGTCAAGTCAAATTAGCCGGCCGAGACCGTTGTCCAGACCGTGGATCAAATTGTTGAGTTGGTCGGGTCGACGTCTAGGCCGTTGCTCTACCTTTTTGTTAATTTTTATAGGCCGGTGCTTAAATGGTCAAGTCAAATTAGCCGGCCGGGAAGTGTTGAATTGATCTGGTCAACGCCTTAGGTCGTTGCTTAATTTTTTTGTTAATTTTCATAAGCCGATGTTGAGTTGGTCGATTCATATTAACCGGTCGGGACATCGGTCCCGACCGGTTAGTCGGGGTTTAGGCTTTTGGGGATTGGTTGGTAGGGTCAAATCAGCCGGGGCCTATGGCCCCGGCCGTGGGTTAGCAAATTCTAGAGTTAGTCGGGGCTTATACTCCCGGTGTTTGGTTGGTCGGGTCCAATCAGTAATTGGCATTCAAACTTTCTTTGGCTTAAAGACTACCTGCTGCAAATACTTTTCAACACTTAAGTCTCTACTATCCTAATAATTATTACACTAAAGATTCATTTTTTTTTTGGGGGGGAACAACTCAAATATAATGCCTTCCAAAAAAAAAATCAACAAATTTCTCACTTAACGAAAAACAGTTTTTCAATTCACTTCGAAACTGTCTTTGTTGGTACACTTCCAACATGATCTATTTCTTTAACAACGGTAACCTTTTTGTTAATTTTTATAAATATTACTCAGACTAATAAAACTCTAATGTTATGTTGGTCGGGTCATATCAGCCGGGGCCTATGCCCCCGGCCGTGGGTTAACAAATTATAGAGTTAGTCGTGTTTATGCTACCTGTGTTTAGTTGGTCGGGTCAAATCAACCGGGGTTCAACCTTTTGCCAATATTTTGGAGGTTTTCGGAACCAACAACCTAAAAGTTGAGGCAAGAGATTTTCCTTAAGCAAAGTTGATCACTCAGCGTTTAAGTAAACTCGACCAATCACTTTTCTTTTTATAAGCAGGGGGTTACGGCTCCGGTGTTGAGTTGGTCGAGTTAAATTAGTGGGACCTATTGTCCTGGTAGTGGATCAAAGTGTTGAGTTGATTGGATCGGCGCCGTCGTTGCTTAACTTTTTTGTTAATTTTTATAAGCCTGTGTTAAGATGGTCGAGTCATATTAGCTGACCGGGACAACAGTCCCGGCCGTGGATCAAAGTGTACAGTTGATCAGGTCGACGACGTAGGCTGCTGCTCAACCTTTTTGTTCATTTTTATAAACGGTGTTGTGCTTGTTGGGTCGAGCTATTTCATAGGGATCCATGTCTTGGATATTGAAACCACACCTGATTAATCCAAACAATACATTATACATATCTTGCCTAACTACTCGATGATCAAGAAAACAGTGCAAAATCCAAGAAAAAAAATAGAATCTAAGATACAATCGAATTAAAGTTGATTGCAAAATCAGTCGTATTTGTTCACATTTCCCTGACAACTCGTCTAAGTGTTGAGCTGGTCGGGTAGACGACGTAGGTCGTTGCATTTTTGATAATTTTTATAAACCGGTGTTGAATTGGTCGAGTTAAATTAGTCGGGACCTACAGTCATATCTAATTAGTCAGTGTTGAATTGGGCGTGTCTAATTAGCCAGGACCTATGGTCACTCACTTGACGCATACTTCATTTTACCCTTGAACAAAACGGTATTATCATGGTTAACAAAATCCGAATAACTTTGTGCAGAATTAACATCAAATACGACAGCGAGAATTCAACATGACTTCAAGCCAGTTAATGGATTATGAGGACCTCAACATCATAATCATGTCTTCCTAGCTATCTAACAGATTCTTCAATGCTACTCCGAACTTTTCAATCAAATAATCAACTGTTGGTGGTTATGGAGAGAGTGATTAATAGAGAAAACACCTCTATACATCGTCTTCTGATTCTTCTCTCAAAATCAAATCCAACAGTTGTTCTTCTGCCCAATTTAACAAACGCATGTAAGAGGGTAAACAATAAAACAGAAGAAAGTAAAGGAGCAGATGTTAGGTTTAGGGTTCTGTTTGAAAACCCAGAGGTGAGAAAGAGGGCGCAGGAAAAAAGATAGCTTTTATATCAACTAATAGTAGAATCAAAGTTCACTTGCAGCAGGAAACAATCGTAATTAAATGACAAAAAGACAACAGGGTTGGTACATTATTCAAACCCTCAAACCCGAAAATGAAGGCAGATAAGTGAGCATCCCTTTCTCGGTCCGTTCGAGCTACGAATCCCAGTGACACAACCATTTTCAACCTGCAGCTAGAGAAACATATCTCATTGAACTTGGTTTTACCTCATTGTGGTTTCCACCGGGACGTATAATGACTTTGACATGGGGATTGTGTGAAGAAATATGCCTTTGGTTGCAACCCCGGCAGCGCATCACTTGGCTATTGACTTACTGGAACCTGAAATCATTAGGCTTATTGCCCTGGACAAAAAATGGTACTGTCTCAGTATTACACATCCAAAGCAGCTAGAAAATATCATTAGAGATGAACACAAATCTCTAGTAACCAAAGACAAACATGTCAGATAGAAGTTATGCTATTATTTTAACTACCATGAAAAACCTAAATTGTGAACTCAATTCTTGTTTGAGATGAATGGGATGTGAAGCCCTACACATCCTTCTAATTGAACATTTTAACTCTTACATATCAATGTTTCAGACATTTCAGCGAACATTATTAACGCTTACGTATCAAAAACCTGTGTCTTTATACATGCACATATATACTTTGCAATCATTTTCTCTCCCACAACCACCACCTTATTCACTCTCTCCATAACCACCAACACCACCTTATTTTTGTCTTTCACTCTCTCCATCACCACCACACCTTATGTTTGTCTCTATCATTCTCTCCACCACCACCACCACCACTTTCTCAAATGTTTTCTATCTCTCCATTACCACCACCACCTACGCTAACTCTCTGTGACTCTTTATACTATATGGATAAATTAACAGATTAAGTCGAGCTAACTACCTGTCACAACTGTGGAGTCTTCATGAATTTCTGCAGTACTTTTAAATAGGACTGTTATAAATGTGATTGTTTTATATTGCATCTGAAAAATTAAATGAATACCATAACATACCATCACATAAAATTACCTCCATATTATCTCATCCTTTTTCTCAAACCTTTCTGTCCATGGTCCCTTGTGTTCAGGGTAGGGAACTGTTGGAGCTGTCCATTCACCATGTTTTGTCTCATCCCAATCTTCGTGCTGCATTAGCAAATACGTTGAAATTAATACCTTAGAAGTCAGCACTGGTTTGACTTCTCATCATATACCAATGGCTTTATGCAAGAGATAGTAAGAACAAACTTTCCAAGAAAAACAAACTCACATTTTCGGCAAAGAAAATGCCTGGTTCTTTATCCACCTAACTGCACATTTTAGAATAAAACTATTTCAGTTAGCATTCCATCATTATTACAACTTGCTTTGATCTTAACCCCAATCCATTATATTCTGTATAATTGGATTTTGAGAGAAGGTTTCAGTTGCCATAGGTTGACCTATTCGATTAACATACTATCTCATTGTATATCCCATTATTGGGATTAACCAACTACCTCTAAAGGCATGTGTATGGTTACCTTGAAATCACCTACTTGTAGACGAAATCCTCGATATGATAAATGGAATCTTCGATATACAAAGACAAACTAATAAAACAGCTACAATCACAATATAGAGAACCAATTCCAACTGTTACCTTGGACTGAAATGCAATGCCACTGAAAATAGAAACTTCATTTGACATAATATCCATCCATAGACCTCACATATAAGCTTCATTTGACATAATAAATGTCGCTGAAATTGCCTACAATACAGAGGACAACGCAACCAAGGTTAACACAAATGAAAAACAATAAAAAGAAGCTCAGTAGAGAACATCACTGTAAAGTTGTTCCCTAATGGTATTTTGGTTGTGGAATATCATCAAGACGCTGAAATCCACAACAATGGATCAACATATACACATACATAACAGTGGGAATTTACCTAGCGAGTCAGTCCCCTGTTCATTGAACCACCATATACTTTAGAGCAAGGCCAGATCCTAAGAGTACGTTTGGTACTATATCTTCTAGTCTTCGTTTACTATGTTACAACTGTATATACAGAAATTCAAGGATAAGATTCTGCAATTGAGCCAAGGACCAAATCTTAGAACAGGGAGTGAAGCATATAGTTCCAGGGATTAACTGGCTTATTAGACTAATATAGTTCCATTGCAGTAGTCCATTCGTACCAGCAGAAACTCCGCCTGCAACACCGATACGCGGTTCAAATACTCTTGTCGCTCTTTTGCATGTTGCTCAGCTTCACGGCGAACTTGTTCCTCTCGCTACCGCTTATCCGACCACCTCTTGGTGGCAGTAACGGTATATGCCTGCATTACGATTTACTCGTGAGTGTTATGAATAGATGGTTGTAGCCTAAAGACAGACTACTATATTCATATAATTACGACCATAAATTTACGGTTTAAAAAACCTACATTGAAAGTGCTTTGCTTTGGTGTAGGCACAGATGACAATCCTCCAGTTTCAGCCATGGATTCTGCCTGATCCAAAATTCATAAGACCGCAATTTATTGCTTACCGCTATAGTTGGTTGTCCCGTTGCATGCAGAAATTGCAATCCTACTGCGCCAGTGATCACAATTCAATTCATACGGCGAAAGTTGGCTGTCCGAGTACAGGCAAACAGTATAATCCTCTCACTCCAGCTATGGATCTAGCCTGGATATCCTGCATAATGATTAACGCGTGAGCTTCATGCTTTGATGGTTTTAACTCAAAATCCACAAAATAAATATCGTAGACTTGCGTTCATGGTTGGTTGTCCTGGTATAGGCAAGTAGTGCAATCCTCCAGCGGTCGTTATGGACGCAGCCTGCAGAGTTTGAAGAATGATTAGCACATAAGCTGCAGGATCAAATCATAACAAAGTACCAGTCATTTAAACTTACTCTCAAAGTAGGTTGTCTTGGTACAGGAATAGCCTGCAATCTTCCCGAGATATCTATGGCCTTTTTCTGTTCATCTAGCAACCGTTTTTTCTCCGACCTTTTCATTGCAACTACGGATCTATTCTGCAGCATGATAAAGACATGAAGAGCAAGAATATACTATTATATCGTACAATTCAAACAATCATAATTTGAGACATACGTTCGGCCCAGATGCGGCTTGCAATCCTTTTTTTTCAGACTGTGTTTCACTTGTCTTCTGCCTCTTTGGAACACTGACAAACAAATCAATTATTTTCATCAAAATTCCCTACCAATTAAATTCAATAGCATGGTCGGAACATAAATATAAGTTAACCAAACGCTGTTCTAGTGATAAAACAAAACCAAAATCTAAACTCATGTTGTCCCAGTACGTTCAGAACTGATTATGAAGAAGAAGAAGAAGAAGAAGCAAAAATGATAGTACCCTGGATTACACAACCCAAAACTCACCTATTGTTGTTCAGCGATCAAACACAACTTAAAACTCTCCTCATGTTGTTATAGCGTTATCAAAATAAATTAGGAAAATATGGGACATATAACTTTAGGCAGTCCGTATACACATAAACATGCCACCAAAACATACTATGGCCAAAACATAACACAACCAAAATACTCACACAGTAAATATAGGTATGTTTAGAATATCCATATGGCCAAATTAACTGAGGTTTTATTATAACCCACCGCAACTAATAGCACCAGCTTCCAAAGCTTCCTCCTGGCAATTTCTCAAACATCTTGTGCTCGTGATATTTCTGTTAAAGTTAGCGATTTTACCTGTTTTTCCGGATACTCAGGCTCTTCCCTGCAATTGCACGACGTAAGGTTAACCAATATCAATTGAAACACTAAATCCCTATTTCACGCAAATGTTCCTTCGCTCATGTTGTATTGTTTATTCGTTCACGATTTCTGGCTCTTCTCTGTCGTATTCTTCTTCTTTTTCTTCTTCTTAAAACTGAATTCTTTAGAAGTATACATATTGATGAACAAAACCCACCAAAGTTTTCAGAATTTATGGTAAATCAAATCACAATTTTTTTTAATGAATTTTAGGGTTTGAAGATGAGAATTTTAGTGATGGTGGAGGTGGTGGTGTTGGTGGTTGTTGAATTGATAGATGTATCGAGAAGAAATAGCTCGATACCTTAGAACAACCATCGATTTTCACTCTTTACAGTTTGATAATGGTGTTTTTTCAGGGCTGAGATGAGTAATGGTCGAGAAGAAATAGTTTCGCGAAAAGTCAAATCTCACTCGAATTCGACGAACGGCCACGATGTTTCCCGTGTTTTTGCTGTATTAGATGGACGTACGGGAGTGGCCGCACGCTCCTAGGACGGCTAAGATCGCACCATAATTTCACTGGACGGCCGAGATCGCCCCATCGACCCCAATTGACTCCCTCCGATCTCGCGGCCAGTACTGCACGCACGCTTTTTGGAGGGCTCGGATAGCCCGACTCTTAAATACCACACCTCGTTAATAAAGAGACTAGGTATCACGCCGGCCTGCGGCCGGCGCTCAACCTTTCGTCGATTCTTTTGTGTTTTATGTGTGTTTAAGACATGGTGACACGTAGGTGTATGAAATTACATTTTCAGTGACACATAAAACATAGGTGTATAAAAAAGCAGCCATGCTTGTTTAGTGGAAAATAAAACAACAAAATTATAATTGGTTTTTAATCCATCACATGTAGATAGGAAACATGTAGCTTTTACATAACTATACCATTAAGTAAATCATACCTCATGTAGCCGAAATCTCCTTATCTCTTGTGCTCGTGTGCCTCTTATTAGTTATCCCCCTGAAACATATAAGAAATAGACATACTGGTCAACTGTCAGACATTTGTCGAGTTGATTTGCTAGCCAAAAATTTAATCACATTCAATGTCCATGTGATAGGATACCCTATCACAGTTGATTTGCTTCTTCATTTTCCATGTAACCATGACAAATTTCATTTTTTGGAAAAGATAAAATAGTTTTCATTATGACTATAGTGCAAAACTACTTGTCTTTTGCCATTACCTGGTATTGCGAATACTTTATATGTCATCGTCACAGTCACAGTATTCTGCTTTCACTCTTTCTTCTTATGGGTGTTGGATCGCTTCCCTGACAGTTTGTTTAGTGGATACTGTCTTTCCTCCATGTTCTGCAAATTACAAACAAAATTAATTCTTAATCTCTTCACAAATATTAAGCAATTTTATACGGTTAGATAAAAGAGACTCTTAAGAATGGGAAAATTGTCAGACAGTATACCAACAAATAAGCCCAAAATATTCCTCATATTAACCTTGGGAGGCCATCACAGACATATAAGCAAGCAATACACAATTACCCCAAAGAAGATCTTGGTGAGACATACTACTATAACGTTACCTAATCTTCCGATGAAAAAAACAAAACAATACAACAGAACAGAAGACATGAAAATGGTAATGGTAATCATGATCGCAACAACAAAGAGATAAAAGAAAATACTGAATAAGTTTTAGGACTGTAACAACGGAAAGCGAGAATCATTAATCTTATTGATCCCCCTCAAACCTGTTAACGATAATGAAAAATGAGCAGGATTAGTCAAATTAATCCCGCTACAAAATGTTGAAGCTAAAGCCATAAATTATAAAAAGGTTGAAAACTAATATACGTAACTTATTAAAGTGCATATCAATATTTCCACCAATATAATCTCAAATTTATGGATGTGTTAGCTTTTCTAACTCAAATTGCGTTAGTATTCACATGTTTAATCACAAAAGCCTCTAAAAGCAATAAAGATTAGACATACAAACACTAACCCAAATTAGTTAGGAGTGGCATTGCTTGTCCCTTCTTAGCATGTATATGCATCTCACCAGTCACGCAGCCCGCGGATTCATTTCCAGCTCTTTATGTGCTTGTAGCGAAGAAGCGAAGTTACACGGGCCTTTACAATGTGCTTGTTCCCACCTGCAAAATTAAAATACATATACACCGTTGGCAGACATCCACTTATATACATTACTATATCTTCAGTCCTCACTAAGTAAACATGAAAAAAAAAAAACTATATATATTGAGCAACTGATAAAATTGAAGAGGGTCTACTTCAACTTATAATTGGACAGGTGTAAAATCAGTATCTAAAGCCTCATACCAAGTGCCCTATATATATATACACACGTTAGCAGATATAGTTTCAAATTTCGGAAAGACTCTGATTACCTATTTTACAATTCTTAGGATTCCTAGCCGAACCTAATACCCGACAGTTTAAGGAGTTCATTGCAGCAAGTAACTGTTCCTTTTTATGCACCTTAAAACTCCAATTCCTATTTTATTTCTCTCAGAATGATAATTCCTGAAGGCTACATTGTTTTATTTCCTTTGGACACCTATTTTACAAATATAAAGTCTCCCAGTTGAGTAGTTTAATACAGCAAGTAACTTAATCTACAGGATTCCTTCCCTATCACACAACCTTTATCTTCTAGATGCCTATTTTTTCTCCAAAGAGTCCTCGAAGATTCTAAGAATCTAATGTATTATTTTCTCTATAGCAAACCAATTTTTTACAAACAATGCTATCGGACTTTAGAATTTGGAGTCTGATTTCTATCGAGCTTACATTATCGTTGGGTATCAAAACTCAAGCTATCGTTAGGATTTGAAGTTTTATTCATGCTCATTATTTCTCAACTTTGTTCACGAATTAGCTGAAAGTACAATCGACAATGTCCATTCTTCTTTTAACTTAAAGGAAATATTACACCTAAGGTTTCAACTTTCTTTTAACTTGTGGCTCTGCAGTGCTAAGTTGAAATCTTACCTGTCGTTCTATTTTGCGTTGGCGTTCCGCCTCTAACCTTGCTACGCGCTCCAGGTGTTCCCGACATTCTCTTTCACGCTGTCGCTTTCCTTCCCACCTCTTTGCAGCCACGGACCTTGCCTGCATAATGATTAAGACGTAATCTGTACAAATATACTATAATTAAACCGGTATAAATCAGGGATAGCCTCTTGGTTCTGCTTTTCAAATTTACCTTGATGCACAATAAAAGCAGAAACTTTTTATATCATGAAGATGAGTAATGGTCGAGATACTGTCTATATCCAAGGCATTAATATCCACAGGTATCTCCACAAACAGGAGGATAACCATTTTATTAGCTTGGGTTGTATGTCCATAACTAAATAAATCAAGCTTATAGTACGACATAGAAGAAGTTGAATATTACCCAATTCCTCTGCATGCTTGATGCGTGCAACTGTTGTTGCGATGCTCGGAGCGCCTCCTCTTTACCAATGCGAGGTTCTATTAAATTTTTAAAAATTGGTTACTGTTGCGTGTAAACACTAATAATTGGTACATCAAACACATTCCCTTCCACCATTCGTCTTCTTTTAACTTCTTTTTGACTTCACTTGATGCTAGCTGCAACATATAATGCAATGTATAACCTGGAAAGGTGGTATTAATTTTCCTAGATTGAATTCGGTTAGCAATGATACATCTAACACGATATGATTTCCAAAGCAGTGAACCTTAGATGTACAAATGCTAACCAAGTTCAGCTAAAAGTCGCATTTTATCTTTCTGTAGCATGGAGAGTTGAGCACGAATGAATGCAAAATTTAATCTGGAACACTTCCTCAAATGCACATATGTCAAATATTCTCAGATAAATTAGGTACGACAAAGGCATATGTCAACGGCAAATTACTCGCGCACTGTTCAACTTACCAGCTTTCCCACCATAACGAAGTGGGAGAGGCACCATCTAGAACAAAGAGAGATATGGCACATAATTTGCACATGGTAGTGGAATGAGTTGTTCAATTTTTCTGACTTGAATCAGTGCTGAACATGACCACAAACCCCTGTTTCTCCTGCATCACCATGATTCCAACCACAAAAGCCTTGGTACTTGCTGCGAAAATCGAATTCTCCCAGTTCTCCCACTTCTTCACCGACTCTAACCAATCATTAATCTCCTGATTTATCGTTCAATGCATAAGCCAAGCACATAGCAGTTGAGCCGACCCATAAGTTGAGCCAAGCCCTCTACAACACATATATAGCCCTTTATCCTTATAGACCCTGTTACAATGAACGCTAGTGTACATTAACCTAATGTATAATGTAGATGTCGGGTATATGCCTTTTTGAGATTTTTCGGTAACATCGATTCATATAAAATTTTCAGAATTATATGTTGCTAAGAAGTTTATCTATTCATTGATGCTACAGTAATGGCATATTAATTTCTATTCTAAAGGACCCAATACAGTCACTCTTGAGATCCGTAAGGTTGGTTTGAATCCAGAAAAAAATCATAATGCAAAAACTTACGTTTAAAGTTTTTTGTTTCAGTACAGGAGGGTCTTTGCCTGCAGTTTCAGCTAGGGTCTTTGCCTGCAATAATATGATTTAAACGTGAGTTGCAGTTCTGGATTTTTTGAATCCAGAATTCAAATGTTCGCAGTTCAGAACTTACCGCCAAAGTTGGTTGTCCCGGTAGAGGCACAGGACTCAATTTGCCTACGCCAGCGATGGATCTTGCCTGCAATGCGATCAACGTGAGCACAGCTATCAATTTTTCGAACCAAAAATTCAGAGAATCACAATTCAATACATACGGCGAAAGTTGGTTGTTCATGTACAGGTAAACAGAGCAATCTTCCCGTGCCAGCTATGGATCTGGCCTGCAGTGCCTGCAGTATGATTAACAGGTTAGTTGCATGCACTAATTGTCTGAACTCTAAATCCACACTATCACTACCATAAACCTACGTTCATAGCTGGTTGTCCTGGTATAGGCAAATAGTGCAACCCTCCCGCGGTAGCTACTGATCCACACTGCAATGCATGAAGCATGATTAACACATACACTACAGGATTAATCATATTATTGCATTAGCCAATAAAACTTACGCTCATAATAGGTTGTCCTGGCACACGAACATCCTGAAACCTCCCCGCGCTATTTTGCCACCCTCTCTGTTCCTCTCGTTGCTGTGTTTCCTCCCACTTTTTCGTTGCAGCTACGGATTTTGCCCGCAGCATGATAAAGATGTGAAGAGCAAGAATTTACTGATATATCTTGCAATTCATAAAATAAAAACTTCATGCACACGTTCGGGGCAGGGGCAGGTGCAGCTTGCAATTCGTCCTCTACGGATTGCGGTTCACCTATCTTCTGCCTCTTTGAACACTGACAAACAAAACAGTTCTTTTCATCAGACTTCACTACCAATTGAATTCAGTAGCATGGTCGAAGCATAAAACACAATCAAAATCAACCTATAAGCTAACCTAAAGCTGTTACAGTGATAAAACAAACCCAAATTCAACTCATGCTCCTTTCTGAATTCTTTTTTGGGTTGCCTGCAATCATCGTTAATTGTTGTTATTTAACATGATGTTTAACAACGTAAATATTTAATGTATCAGCTACTACCTTATTTTACTTGATAATTATCTAATATTCTCTACTTGCAATCCAGTTAGCTCCACGGCGTCTTTTCCGTGTACTACGATTTCTGCCTTGCCTGTGCTGTCTTTGTCTAGGAGCCTTGTTAGCAATCTGTAAATTAGGAATATAGGGTTGTTACAAAAAATTAAAACTAATTTGTTTGTCTGGAGAAAACAAAAACCTTACCATACTTTTGTATCTAACTGACTGTAACTTTTCCTGTCCCTGAGATTCAGTTAATTTGTGGGTGGAATTTGAATTTGGTGTATTAACCATGCATGTAAGGTTTACTATACAATTCCTAAGACGCATTAATGGAACTTTAACCTTGTCAAAAATCAGGGAAAACAGAGAAGAAGAAAACCTTGTAACTCCACCAATAGATATACTCGTGTCGACGAAGCTCCCACTAATACCTACTCCTTCCATCCAAAGAACAAACAACACAGCCAATACGCCATGCCAACACCACATAAAACAAACAAAGCCAAAAAACAATTAGAATGCATTAAACCACAGAAGCAAAGTACATTCCGTTTCAAAGAGAGTCAAATGCTGGTCTATAGTAGCGGTAAATAAAACCTTTAGCCCTACGTCTTTTGCAGGAACAGTCGAATAAGAAATGTCATAGAAAACGTATGGGTGATAAAATTGCACAAAACAAAAGAACAAAGAAACGGGATCTCAATGTTGATTGAACAGAATTGTTGAAGAGCCTATTGATGAATACATTTGTGCAATCAATAGACCATATAATTCCATTCCATATAACCAGTTTCACTAACATTTGCGAATCTAATGAACCTCAATTCTAAACTAACAACAGTTAGCAATCAAAATCATTCGTAATTTTTCACAAACAACAATTGGGAAATTTTACAACAACAAAAAAAATTATCAATCATTAACAGAGACAGTGCACAGACCTCACCTAAAAGATGCAAAGATGGATTGACACAATCGATGGTATCGGTTAACTTTTAGGGATTTCACTGTGAAAACCTCGAAAAGGGAAAAAAAAAAAACAACATTTCTGTGTACTCGATTGTGGTTACAATATACCTGCAAAAACCAAAACAGAATTAGAACAACGAAAACAAATCATCTTAGATTACATATACCTTAGATTACAAAATCATCCTGAATGGTATCGACGTTCCATACTTGCCATGTATGCAGTATGCAAGAGACATAGATGGTGATTCTACTGTTAACCGTATACCGCTAACACACAAAACAACATAATTAATAAAGTTGTTAGAACCCTTAAAAACGCAACCAATCAAATACTTTTAGGCTCAAAAAGACAACCGATGTACTTTAAGAAGTCGATAAAACTACAAAAACAAAATTGAGATACAAACCACTTGAGTTCAGTTGGAATAAGGAGCTCCACCTCTTCAAACCATCAAACAGTAATACGATTGAAGAGAGAAAAGAAATCCAATAATGGTTTTTACCTCTTTCTAAGATTAGGGTTTGATAGTCAGAAAAGGGGTGTCACGATGGAGAACTCTAATTCCAACCCAACCACCGAACTTCCCTCTTCTCACCTGCGAAACAGAGAAGATTTAAACAAATCAAGATACAACAATCAAAATCCAAAATAATCCAAACAACAACACTGCAGTTGATCAAGCACAACACAAAACAGTACTCAACCAACAACACAAAATCGAAGAACCCCAAGTTACATCAGAACCCAATCAAATTTGCTCATCTTCTCTCGCTGCCAATTAAAATCGAGAACACCCAATCAAATTAGCTCACCTTCTTCACTACCAAACATACTTGATTCAATTATTAGGGTTGAGAGTCCGCATCTGCAAAATCAATTGTTAGGGTTGTTAACAAATTGTACCTGCAAACTATGTTGTTTGAGGCGTGAGGCGAGGCGAGGCGCCAAGCCTATCGCATCACGCCTCAAGCGCCTTAGTCGCCCTGAGGCGCTTGATGCGACCTAGAAATTTTTTAATCAAAAGGACTGAGTTGGCGCATCAGGCGCTTTGGGCGCATCACATCTGAGGCGCTCACTTAGCGACTCCTGCGCCTTGGGCGCCTAAGTCAACGCCTCGGGCGCCTTTCATAACATAGCCTGCAAAATCAAAATTCCTAAACCATCGAGAAAAAAATTAGGGAGAAGATGCTACGAAAAAGATAAAGGTTTTCTTCCGCGAGAGAAGAAAACAGATCAGAGGGAAAAAAAATAGAACCGCTGGCAGAAATCTAATTTTTATTATACAGTATATATAAGACGACCAAACAGATGGACGGTGGCTATGACTCCCGAGATTACTCTTTGTCATCAGACGGTTTAGAATGACTTTTAAATTTTAAGAGATTCGGGCCGCACGATCTATTTTTTCTTTGGAAATCATACGGCCAGGAACTGCTCCAACTTTCAAGGGACGGCCAGAAATTACTCCCACTTTGGATGGTCCGGATGTCGCGATTTACAGATACCACTTCTTCTTAATAAAGAGACTAGGTATCACGCCGGCCTGCGGCCGGCGCTCAACCTCTTGCCGACTTTCGGAAGGTTTTTGAAGCCTCAAACCAAAAATTAAGCCTCATTGTTAAGTTGGTTTAAAAAGCCGGGGCCGTAGGCCCCGGCCGTGGATGAAAGTGTTGAGTTGGTAGGTTTCAAACAGTAAGTTAAGTTTTGACATATGCTCATAATCCGAGTCAAGGACAATAATAACTAAGCCAATAATAAAAAAAAAAAACAAAATAAAATAAAATACCTAGCATCAATATCCAAGGGTTTCCATAGGCTTGCCTTCTCCTGTTCGTGTATATTGTCTCACTGATCCTACTTTGCCTCCCAAACCTTATCAACACAATTGAATCCAACCAAAAATTCACCAAATAAGTGATCACTTGTACGCTAATATTAGATTAAATTTTCTTTTTTAATCAGTTGGTCACACACCAATGAAGAGGCTTCTTTTTTGTTATCCGGAGTATCAAATTCAGATTCATACTTTTTTCATAATGTGCCCATACTAAGCAGTGGCATGTATAATCAATTAACTGATCTAGCACTACTATATCCCAAGAAACCCAAAATATCAAAACTTGTTCAGAATACAAACGTTGTACAAAAATAGATACGAAATAAGATAATCATTTATAAGAAGCATTAGCCTTTCGGTTCCAAGATATTGAACTACTATGAGAAAAATTAAAACAACAGTGCAACCAAAAGACTGTACAATTCCTTTCCATACTACCAGTTTCACTAACTTTTGCAATTCTAATAAACCTCAATTCTAAATAGAATTTTTCATCCTAATATGTACAAACAAATCACGACAACACCATAATATGTACAAACAGCGTAACCAACGTCTTACCTCATACTGTTCCTGGAGCTCCAAAATCATATTCGCCTAAAGATAAATTCGTTATGGTATGCCAGATGTGTATGACTGTAATAAGGTACAGACATAATATCAAGCATCGTTAATCACATTGTTGATCCTTAAAATTGCCCAATCAATACTATATACGTATGAAATCAATTCAATGAAAAAGAGGGAAAAAACTGAAAGCATTAACTTCAACAACATAAGCTATAGATTTTTGCTAACACAGCATGTCAGGAAGCCTGTCAGTGTTTCCAAAAACATAACGCTTATGGGTTTTGAGATTATGCAAAAATCATACTTTTCTTTGTACAATGTATTCAAAAACATAACGGTTCAGTGTTTCCAAAAACATAACGCTTCTCCTTTTTTTTCACAGTTAGGATATTTTAGATCCTAACATTTACTTGGAACGCCTGTTCATTAGACATGAGAAAATGCCATTATCTTTCAAGCAGGGTGTTAAGGCTTCAGCTCAAACGAATAAGAATTAGTACGATTTTGCATTAAGTTGAATATTAGTAGAATTTGTGGAGTACGATTCAAAAGTCAGATTAAAAGCTAATAAACAAAAGTGTATACATCACAGGTGAAGTATAAAATCAGTGATAGCCTCTTGGTTCTGCTTTTCAAATTTACCTTAATGCACAATAAAATCCTATTAGTTTAGCAGAAACCTCTTATATCATGAAGATGAGTAATGGTCGAGAAACTGTCTATATCCAAGGCATTAATATCCATAGGTATCTCCATAAACAGGACGATAACCATTTTATTATCTAGGTATGTATGTCCATAACTAAATAAATCAAACTTATAGTATGAAGTAGAAGAAGTTGAATATTACCCAATTCCTCTACATGCTTGATGTGTGCAACTGTTGTCGCGATGCTCGCAGCGCCTCCTCTCTGCCAATGCGCGATTCTCTTAAATTTTAAAATATTGGTTACTTCTGCGGATAATAAACACTAATAATTGGTACATCAAACGTATTCCTTTCCACCACTCGTCATCTTTCTAACTTCTTTTTGACTTCACTTGAAGCTAGCTGCAACATATAATGCAATCTGGAAGAGTGGTATTAATTTTCCTAGCTTGAATTCGGTTAGCACTGATACATCAAAGAGGATATGATTTCCAATGCAGTGAACTTAGATGTACAAATGCTAACCAAGTTCAGCTAAAAGCCGCATTTTCTCCTTCCGTAGCATGGAGAGTTGAGCACGAATGAATGCAAAATTTAATCTGGCACACTTTCTCAACTGCACATATGTCAAATATTCTTGAATAAATTAGGTACTTAAAGACAAAAGGCATATGTCAACGGCAAATTACTCGCGCATCTTGACCTGAATCACCATGATTCCAACCACAAAAATAGTAAATTTATGAAAATGGAAAGAACAATTTTGCTAACAACAATTTAGACGATTCCCAAGGATTGCCCTGGCTCCTATTGCTATTAAGCTCTATGGCGCCCAAATAAACAGTTTTGCAGATCGAATCCTAGAATTTAGCCTATAAACTAAGTGGAAGAAATCTATCATGGTCTCATGAAATAAAACTCGCACAACATCAACCCACTACAGGAAGGCAGCTCCAAAAGCTAGTTCTCCCACTTTCATATATGGCATGGTTTGCAAGATTTTTTGTTGCTAACCTCAGTTCTAGAAAAACAATTAAGATCAGAATACGATAACAAACAGAAATACTAAGATAAGGTTTGTACCTTGCCAAGATTTCAGTCAGTAAGCAATGGTCCATATGTTTGCATCTTCAAATTCCCACGCAGAGACGGAGAGACGGAAAGGATACTTGGGTTATATGATATAAACTTTCTATATGAAATCAAGGAACTGAATGTCAATAAAATGCAGCAAAATCAAGGAAATGGTTGTCAATAAAATGCAGCAAAATTTGTTTTTTTTTATATATAACACATGTGAATGCATTTTAGCCTTGAAAGGAATAACTATAGACAGAGTTGCAATGAAGTCTATGAGAATCAATAGATGGTGTATATACAGTGCCGCCTCAAAGCAAAATATAAGTAACAATGACTAACCTTTGGTTCAAAAACACAACAGTATGAATGCTCTTCAGTATTGCCTGTTTATTCCCATCGCACGAACACAGACACTTTAAGAGCACAGGTACAAACTTAAAAAGTACAGATCCTGCAAAACAGCATATAAATGAGTACTATCTCTCGACCACAAAGCATAACCAACGTAGACGTGAATTGTTTTAGGTGTTTGTTTACTCTTCTTGTTTATTCCCTTGTTAGGTGTCACGGGGATCACCATCGACCCATTGCTGGAAGTCAAGTCAAATTCTAAGCACATAAAAGACTATTGTTAGCCAACGAACAATTATAATAATTGCATATACAAAGTCGAGATGGGATCAAATCAAAATCATAGCTGCAGCACAAAACAAAACAGATAAATCAAATCGTACGTTATAGTAGTTGAATCTACCACAACCATATCCCAAACTCCTCTTTCCAATCTATGCAGCGTAAGAATGAACCTTTTCAAATTTCACGACCAAATGCGATGCACGACCAACAGAACTCAGCATAAGGGAATGGATATTCGGTGCTGAATATAAATTGTAAAGGTTGCAAAGGAAAGAAAACCTGAGTATGAATCAGATCCAAGATTGCAGCATATACAAAGTACAGACACAGGGCTACGTAATCACCACCATTGTATACCTTGTAATAATTGCTAAGCAAGAAAAAAAATCAATTGGCAAAAGAAAAAAAAAATCAATTAGCAAAAGTGAACAAATCACCAGCATGCTAGGAAATCTAAATCTATATTTGACCTTCCTTTTTTTCTTCAATTCCTCTATTGTCTTCTTACGTTAAAACAACCCCTAAAAGTTGCACGACGTGATTCTAGTTAGCCACTATAATAAACCTGAATCCGCGACCTGGCTATATAATAATAATAAACCTGAAACGTAATTAACAAACCGCAATCAGGCTATATACGAAATTCCTGACGATACTGGATCATCAAAATTCTTCGTCAATGCTGCCATTGACTATCTTGCAAAAGGGAGACCTGATCTATCACAATTAGATCTTGTAAAATCAAAAAAAAACAACCCAAATACCATGGCTTCACAACAAATTTCTCAATTGTCAAAAAATAATTTTTCAAATCACTTCTAACCTGTCTTTCTTGGTGGACTTCCAACATGATCCATTTCTTAAACAGCTGCAACATCCGCATACTTCAATGCACAAAACGGTTAATACGATAGCCAGTAAAAAAAGAAACCCACTCAAAAGGAACCCAACAGATATTGGTAGATGATGCAATAGTCCTATTTTCTGATCTCTTACCGTGCTTCATATCTTGCAGGGAAGGGCACATCAGTCCAAATTACCACCTACTGCAATAATGTATGCGACAAAATTTCATCAGAAGCGAGGAAGCTAAATGGAAAGGAAATATGTGCTTATCGTAGTACTCTCAATGGGTATAAGTAGTAGTGGTTAGGAGTTCTATATGAGTAGCAGAATGTGACCCAAAGGAGATGGATTAATTACTTGGCAGCCATTAATTGGAAGGCAATCAATCTACAGCGATAAGCTTATCAACATCATCAGAAGTGACTACATAATATAGCTTTGTAGCTCCTGAATCACAAAACAGAGAACTCTATGTAAAACAAACTAAAAGATTTCCGAAAACGACGGATGTAATAACATTTTCGGAAACTCAATGTTGTGCTTACCTTCGATATACTGCCCGGTGCCATTATGAATATGCCGAACCCAGTACATAATTGGAGCTTTATCGATTTATTCACAAAAACACATAGGGAGCTGTTTTTGTGCATGAATATATCAGATGCAATTAGCACAAATTGCTTTGTATAATGCCGGGGTGTGTACGCAAAAAACTCCCATTTTACCTGATTTACCACAGATTTTTGTATCCTGACCACAATATTTTACCACAGATTGTTTTATCCTCTGCAATCTAACGATTGTGATTCATCAAATAACCTGTATAAAATTAATACATGACACATACCAACTGCGGTTATTTGATGAATCCCCAAATATCCAGGATAAGAAACAAATATATGTGCTTTTACAGAAAGAACTCACCTAGCCCGTAGAC